>JAGDQP010043888.1:0-14978 GCA_022664845.1 Lepisma saccharinum | reverse complement strand
GATTGGAGGTGTCGCCTTACCGGTATTTCCTCCCTCGATCTAAATTAATTTTTTTTACAGCGATTACAAGGATCTTTAATCCTCTTTCCCAGATATTCTTAAATCTGGAAGGTATTTCTGGGCCGCTCGTCTGGGGTGTAGGAAATGTTTGGAGCTAGAGGTTAGGTTAGATGCGTTGCGTGGGTACTCTAGGCTCCTGGCGACCCTATTTGTCTGTGTGATCCACTCTTGGGATCATTAGGTTTGGGGCGTTTCAGTTTTTGTGCGACTCCAGCCAGGATTGCCAAAAACCTGTGCGTTTCAAATGAATGAAAGTGTTTGCAATTTAGTTGGGGCATGCATATTTGTGAACTTTGTAATCTTAACAATTATTCGAATCGAGAAATGTCGAAGTCATTATTTACTAAAGTAGTCCAAATATACAAAGATTACCAACGTTTACAAAGGCGATTAAATGTTAGGATACCGAAACGAAATCTGACAACACGTAGATTCTACATCATAAAACGGTTTTGCTCTTGCATGCAACCTGGCCAAACGGTTAGTGAACGGCAACCTTCTACATGGAAATATCGTATTTAATTAATGTCAAAGGACTCCCATTTTGAAATCATGCCGTATTGGAATCACCAAATTGTGTGCCTTGTAATCAGGAGGACCCACTTTCGATTTTTGATGCCATCCATCCTAACTGAGATTTATCTTGTTCTCTCACGGTCACATGAACCAAATGGTGGAATGGTACCTTCAATATATGCCATGAACGCTTTCATACAAGAGTTTTCCTCTTGTTTTCAGCATTGGCCAAAATTGATGTGTTTCTGGAAACGGTAAATAAAAGTAATTTAGTGAGAGATGTGAATTTCCATATTATCACTAATTTTATCAAAGTATTACTATTCAGCGATTTCAAAACATGTTTAATTATTTATTTTTGGAGATGGAGGAATCCGGCGAATGTATTGGAATCCTTTATATGTATTGAGTATAATGTAAAATCTGTTCTAAAAGTGAATACCCAACCATAAAATTTCTTCTCCAAATAACTTTGGAATTAATATATCGATTTGAGTGTGGTTTCCTCAAAAGTAAAGAAAATATGATGTTCCATAAGGTATATTAAATCGTGCCTCAATTGGTTTATCTAATCCAAAGCTATTTCAAGAAGAAATATTGTACAAGATTTGATGTTTATTCTACCATTCAATCTGTAACGTTATTACGTTAATTGTGTCTATACTACCAGACGAACAAACAGACGAAGGTTTTCGATTTTTTTATTTCCTCTTATTGACAGATTATATTCTGTCAACCATTGTTATGTTCAACAAAATTGGTTCTTCATTTCTTTGTTTTCACTATTTCTTCTCAAATCTAACTTTACTTCCTATACTACAGTTTCTTTATATGGACACGATGCTGTCTTATGAGACTTCGTTATTATTAGCTTTTTTGGACTTAGAATTATTGACCCACTTCTTGCAGCAGTGCGATTTCTAGATTTTTTTTGTATGATGACATGATTTTTAATGATATTGGTTGTATTGGCTGTAATGAATGACACTTTGTCATGTTATCCTGTAATCTGTGCTGTGTAAGGAAATAATTAAATCATAAACTTATAAAATGTGTTTTGTTTATTACACTGCATGATTATAGTTAATTAATTAATTAATTATCTCCCATGATGCTGTTGTCAAATTGAAATGTTTTTACAATTTAGTGCATACGCTTATAAATGTTATCGTTCCCGGGAATCTAGTTAAACTGCTGTAGTATAGACTGAAAATACAAATTATCTCACCTGATACTATTTCGAGTACAACAGTACTTCTGGAGTTAAGGTGGATAAAATAAATATCAAATTTGTAACTCTTGTTCTACAGGAACAATTTTAAATTTCAGTGTTATCATCTAGACATTGTGCTGTACTTTAAAGAAAACCAATCAACTATTAACAGTAGGTGTGCTAGTTTAATAACAAGGTTAGCAATTAACTAGTTTAGTAATTAACAGTTAACTAGCTTAGCAGCATAGAACAAAACATTTTCATTTGCGTAACAGTGAGTTACATCACACGAAAATCATACCTAGGGGCAACGATCACGAAATTATGGTACAATTGTTATATGTTATGTGTAAAATCGCATAACACATGAATGAATTAGATATATTGCATATATACTTATACTACACAACACTTACTTTAACTTTTGTATATGTATTAATATACAAACTTTTATTAGTACAAATTTATTTCTTTATGTATTTAGATAATTGGCGGTTGGAACCAAACAGATACAACTGATGCTCAGATATAAAAGCGTTCGAGTTTATTTCTTATATGTAACACAACTTATGTATGTGTGATATACAATATTCATACTATGTGCAAAATTATAATCGGTCTAACTTGTCATTGTACAAAACATGCGCATTTTGTGCTAAATATATTTCGCGTTATATGTAAAATATGACCGATGTCTTAGTAGAAGCGTGCGATGAGATAGGTCTACAGGTAAACATAGATAAAACAAAATACATGATAACAAGCCGAAGCACAGGGAATGAAGGAATTAAAAACATAAGAATTAGGGATGAGGTCATAGAGAAAGTAAACAAATTTAAATACTTGGGAGCATATGTAACAAGCAAAAATGAGGTCACGGAAGAAATAAAAAGTCGCTTAGTTTCGGGGAACGTATGTTTCTACTCAGTCCAAAAACTTCTAACATCGCAATTAATATCAAGGAAATTGAAATTAAAAATATACAGAACGGTTATTCTGCCGGTAATACTTTACGGTTGCGAAAGTTGGAGTACGACCCTAGCAGATGAACATAAATTACGTGTATTTGAAAATAAGTTTTTGAGAAAGGTATATGGGCCGAAACGGGACGAGATGACTGGAGAGTGGAGGAGACTGCATAATGAAGAACTCCACGGACTGTACGATTCACCAGATGTTGTAAAAATAATGAAATCGAGACGACTTAGGTGGGCAGGGCATGTAGCTCGGATGGGGGAAAAACGAAGATTATATTATATCGTGGTTGGAAGGCCCGATGGAAAGAGGCCATTGGGAAGACCGAGACGTCGTTGGGAGGACAATATTAGAAGAGGTCTTCGAGAAGTAGGTATTCGTGATGAAAAGTGGCTTGATACTGCCCAGGATATAATCCAATGGCGAACGTTTGCTACTGCGGCGATGAACTTGCAAGTTCCATAAGCCATAGAGTTAGTTAGTTTTATGTAAAATATGGACTCGAACCTATTTATATCTCAGTGTCATTTGCATCTCTTTGGTTCTCAGCGCCCTTGACTACAGATTCAAGGGAAGGATTACAAAAAATATATATTGTAGGTGTTATTTTAATTTAACTTTTTTAGTCCACATAAACCTCAATAATATTCTCTTAATATTCTGTAAAGATAAGGACGCCTAAGGATTATATTGTCTTATTTCCACAGGAATTTAATAGGAAATACGGCAATATTGTCCTAAGATGTCTATGTATTGTTGGTTCCAAGACAGATGGGCGTATATTTACCATATATTCATATAACGTTACGCCGTATGCCTTAAAAACAACAATATATGATGTCTTAAAAGTAAAGATATATGCCTTAAGAGCAACGATATGTGTGTGTATATGCCTAATACATTTAAGGAGTAACACTTCCATGTAACAATTAATACTTTGCACCCTTATAGATAGGCGCACTAGAATTTCTCGACTAACAAATTCGCGGAAAGTTTCAACACTAAAGAAATCGCATAGAGTAGAGAGAAAGTTGTTAAATTCAGGAGATATTCCTGAAATAGATTAGAACTGTTCCTTTCAACTCAGGAAATATTCGTAAAATTTGGTTGCAACCTCAAAATCTGAGCATTTCTTAAGAAATTATACTGTTTGTATTCATTCGCACACGAAAATAATGCCTACAAAATATATAGTTAGTCTTCAAAAACCTATTATCGGATTCATGGAGCACATAAAATGTTAAAATATAATACACTTTAAACCTCCATTGGTGGCAGCAAATTTTTCGAACATGTTATGCCATCTAGCGGAAAAATACGGACTAAACTATCACAATGTCATTTATTGTGTGCGTTTAGCGGTATTCGCAATGAATACGTGAAATATCACGCCACAAAAGATTTGGCTATCGGAAAGAGCAAAACAAAGTTTCAAAGGCAGACTGTTTTTTAAACAAATATGGAACTGCTTGTATCATATACCTATGAACACTGAGCTGAATAATTAAGCAATACATTTTCATCAAAGTTGTTCATGTAGTTATTAACATTTTGATCCTTGTTTTTGCAAATGTGGGAGAAGTATGTGCAATATTTGATCAATTAGTTACATTTAAAAGAAGTACTCTGTTTAAAAAAAATGAGTTTTATGTAGGTTTTTGCAGCATGCATTAGTGCAAGGTTTGTGTCTAAATTTAAATTTTTGAAACATCATTGGTGTATATATATATAAACTCCTCAAGAAATTTACGCTTGTACTCACGAATTTTTCTTTGTGCTCACTTTTTTTTTAATATTTTCAATTAGGAAATTTAAGGATAATATAAAACAACGATCTCCAACAAAAGATGGCAGCACTACTTCTGTATATGTATGTCTAATGTATTTTCATTGTTACATGGAATTTTATTGCTGCTCCTACATATTCAAGCCTGGATAGTTCAAACCTTCTGGGAAGAGAGTTCATAACCAATTCAAGAGCATGATCGATGTCGATCTTTAATATTATTTTTTGTTCATTGTTGAAAGAGCTTCATTGTTATAGGGTTCGATAATCACAACAACAATGAAGAGATTTCAACAATAAAGGAGAACGAGAATAAACATTATCATCGATCATGCTTTTGAATTGGTTTTGAACTGTCTTCCCTGAAAGTTTGAACTCTCTAGGCTTGAATTCATAGGAGAAACAAGGAAATTTCGTGCAATGATAAGAATTCATTAGACATATACAGAGACAGTGCTGGCATATTTTGTTGGAGATCGTTGCTTTAGATTATCCTTAAACACCTTTATTCACGAAATTCTATTTTCTCTACTTATAGATGTTAGCATGTTAATACAAAAGTAGAACCATTTTGCACGAGAGAAACATCAGAAGAATATAAAAACATTATTGAGGTATAGAGCTATAGCGTAGTCCAGAGGGGTTCCAAATATTATAGTAATTGATCTACTTACTTCATTAATGAACATACAATGAGCAAAGGAAAGCAACAAAAGCGAATACCATCCTTCTACAAATATTTAATCTCAATGGTGTTGCTGTGTTGAAGAAAACATATATGATAATGTATACACGCCATCTTTCTCACAACGGAAGATTGATTGGCTTCAAATTTGTAAATTGCGTGATTTGTGTTACCTCAAAAACATTGGCATGTACAAAACAATGAATACTACGCTTATAGGCGCGATCCCTTATGTACAATGTGATCAACTCGTCACAAACCACTACATATATAACAGCTAGCTGATTGTAGTTAGAGATCCGTTGTTTAGGGATCACTGATCTTATCTAACCATGAAAGACTGATAAAATATTCACCTGTTACTTAATCTTCATTGCAACTAGAACCAGGATTTTGGCCAATGTGGGCCAGTACACCTAATATTTCGATGTGCGCCTTAATACCAATTGTTGATATGTGACTCTGGTGGAGTGGCAAGCATTTTCCCTACCCTGACCGATGTGAGGCTAATGTGAGGATCCCACTTTCTTTATGAGTAAAGGCTCATATCATATTATCTTTAGCCGTCTCATATTTTATTGTACAGCCCACATAATGACCAATTTCGTTTGTCAGCTATGATTAAATAGTATCAGTAATGCTAAAATATGTTGTTAAAATGTTAATGGTGTTCTTCTGTGTGAAACAGTAAATATACAAACCTAATGACCGCTTTGCTTTGCGTTCCATGTGACTTTGTTTGCAAATTAACTTTAAATAATTCACTGTTTTAAAGTCGTAACTCAAATCACGTATTCTAATCAGTGAACAATACATCTCGAATGTGAGAAGCAACACGGAAAACAGAGTTGCTTAAAGTAACATGATAATTTTCATTTCGAATCTCACAAGTTGAAACTGTTGTTTCTTCAGTTTCGTCATTGTACACTCGACATTGTTCTTTAAATTAATACGCATTGTGCCCGAGTTGATAACGGAACATTGTTGATTTTAATGAGAAAGTTTTGTCGATTTTAATTACGTAGTACAGCGTCTGTGAACTGCTTCGACATTACTCAGATTACCTCGAATAAGAGATTCTACAAGTTAATGTTCTGACCTCTCTCGCTCTCTCATATTCTCTTTAGTCTAATGCAAGTCTAATTGGATTCATTTTGTAGGAAACCACTTTCACCGGGAACAGTATTTGTTTAGTGTAAACGACATAATGACCCCACTGAATAGGAAGACAATAGCACTTCACAATTTTACTGTATGATTTAGCGAATGCCATTTCTGATAACCACGTACTACACGGTTATTTATGTTCACATTCTCCATTTTAGAGAATGAAGTGCTATTGATCTAAATATTAATATCGATCTAAACATTAGAATTCTGCATTCTAATATTTGATCTAAATATTATTTTTCCACCATGTTCACCATTGATCTCAAGTGGGTTAGGATTCTTCTAAATTAGCTAAGAACATTCTAGTACGAACGTAGTTCTTTATGATGTCTGAAGTACCTACACCATCTACGTGAGTTTCTTCCACGGATTTAAATAGGAAATGTCTTACTCGTGTAAGTCATACGAGAAGTTTTAAACTGTTTTCGTCTTACTTATCATCCATGATTACTTTGATAAATTTATATTTGCAATTTTGCAACTTTTAAATATAGGAGCATAATCCATAATTAGTAGTTAAATATATGTTATAGGTCTATTAGAATACAACAGGTCTATTAAAACATATGAGGAGCTTGTTTCCAAACACCGCTTAAGTAATGTTTTGTAATTTTACAGGAGAAACGAAAAACTAATATTGTTATAGTTTCTCCTTTAATGAAACATATTTCAGCAGTATATGTTCTATATTGTTATACCAGAAAAATGCCAAATTTCAAAATACATTTGATTTGGAGTTTAGGCTTAAACAACGTAACGAAACGTTATTTCCTTGCAAATACCACTTAAGGCATAATACTTTACGAAATCAATGTGTTGCACAATAACGAACATATTTTTTATGCTTTTTTTTTTGCATCGCAAAATGCTTATAATTCATTATTATCTTTAATAATGTATTATTTATGTTTATATATTATTACAATACATTGCAACAATACTTTAAAACAAATGACACAATTTTAGAGCCAGAAACAATATTCACACTCCACGTAATAATGAACAAAATGTATGTCTTTATGACCTGAACCTATTTACAACAAATTATAGGAAAAGTTCTTCAAAATCTTCGTATAAGGGTTCCTCATCAATTTCTGCACTTTCACTACTTAGTGCTTCTTCATAGAATGCTCAGTCGTCATTACTGGGATCTAGAAATTTTAAAGGCCTGTTTACGTCTATTCTCTTTTCATCTCTTACAAGGATTACACTGGGAACAGTCGAAGTATTTCTGAGGCTAGGGACGTTACTAAGGTTACTCTTCAAAACAGCTGAGTAGGAGATTAACAATAAACAACAATCAGAGACTTAGTAACAACCAAAGATGTTACACTTTCGATCTAGTCAAAGAATGCCGAAGTCATTTACTGGGAGTTTGGAATTAATATTTCCAAGGGTTTAGGTGGATTTTAGAAGAAGAAAAAATATTACTTTTCTTTTAATTTCAACGTGATGAAAACGTTTTGAATGTTATTTTAGTCAGGCATTTGTGCCTTGACCTAACAACAACAAAAAAAAACGAAAACCATTTAAAAAATGAGTTGAGTGGTGTCTGGAAACAAGCTCATCGTATAGAGTCTTCCTGTAATAGAAGGGAATTTTATTAAAATATATTTGTCGAAGAATGAAGAAGAATTTGGCTAGAAATTAAGTTAAAATTTCACTTTTGAAAGACAAAAGAAGGATAAAACAAATACTAAATAAATCGATGGAACGAGATACCAAGATAGCGGTACTTATGTGCATGGTTAGCTGATTATCTATGCTAATATCTCAGTTTGACCCTGTGATCTCAATGGACGAATGGGACAATGGCCAAAAGAAAATTGATATCGCTAATGCCGAATATGAACTCTGTTATTTCTACTTACCGCTTTACAAATTACGTGTAATTTTAACTGGGAAAGTACGGACATCCTTTATGCTACGAACAACAAAACAAGCATTTTTTGTGCGGCTTTTCTGATACTATCCAGCGGCAACACACAGGAAATAACTGAATGTCAGTTGCTTTTAACAGCATCGAATATTTTAGTTTCTTCGAAATATAACAAGAAATAAAATAATAAGGTTTGATATAATGTCAATATTTACTGTTATCTTCTATTTTATCGTTTCAGATGTGAATAAATCCAAGTATGACGAAACAGGTTCAATCATAATGGATCCCTGTAGTGAGCGGTAATGACGTTTTCAATGTGGGGAAACGCGAAAGGGCTCTACCAGTGGACACCAGGTAATTTAATTAATAATTGTGGTTAGTAATCAGAGAAAATATAACATTTTACGTACAATAGGATAACGTTTCAGCATAAATCCTAATTAAGTCCTGTACTGCCGTTTCGTGTGTGCCTCAATCGTTACTTCAGATACACATCAATAGCTTGTTAAAGAGAGGTCGCAATGTACATGACAATAATATAGAAATACTGCCTAAACAACATCTTAGCGCAAAATAGAAATATTTGATTCGCTAATCTACTGTTCCTTCTGTGGCGACAAATGTCATGATGATGACAGGTTATATCCTATTCATTAGTTGGAAGAGTTAAGGTTATATGTTTGCATACAATAAAATATTGCATTTAAACGGTGTGTAAGGACCTCTGCGCTCGAAAGATACCATCTTTGGAGCCACCAGTGATCTGCACACTGTACACACTGTACATTAGGGGGTAGGTCGATTTTTTTCAGATATTGGGGTTCGAGTTCTCATTAAAAGTTGTGCATTGGTACGAAATGAAGCGATGTCCAATAGGGCCGGTTCTGGTCGTCAAACGTTTTTGGCCGTTTTCAAACTAAAAATGTCGCGGGCTACGGTGTCCGGCTAAAGAGTTTTTGATCCAGCTCTGTTTCGACAAACAAACATAACATTCTACAACTCAAACTCAATTTTTTTTGGACAATTTTCGGTTCACCTATTCTTTATTTAGAGAACTGAGTTCTAGTAAGGTGCAGAACTTGAAGAATGTATGTTATGCTTGTTCATCGGAACAAATCCGGAGCAAAAATTATTTAGCCCGGCTCTGGGGGCCCAAGAAAATATCAATTTTGAAAATGGCCAAAAAACGACATTCATTTTTTTTTAGAAACTTGAGTTTGAGTAGCGTGCAAAAGTTGTAGAATGTTATGTTATATTTGTTCGCCGAAAGACAGTCGGATCAAAAGATATTTAGCCGGAGCCCGGAGCCCGAGAAAAGTTTTGTTTGAAAACTGCCAAAAAAAATCATTTGACGGCCGCCAAAAGGAGTCATATTTGACATGGCTAAATTTCGTACCAATGCACAACTTTTCATAACTACTAGAACCCCAAAATGTGGAAATTGTCATACTTTTGTTCCTTGTTTTGCAAACCTTCCAGTTGGTCCTTTTAGGGGTACAGGGCCCAGTTAAATATTGTTTTAGCACGGCCATACTTTGCATTGCTTTATTTTGTAACAATGTACAACTTTTGATGACAACTCACACCCCAATATCGGAAAAAGATTCGGCCCACCCTACTGCACATGCTAGATATCACCGAAGCTGTTGCAGATTTCACATGAGTCCACTTAATATTGACTCAGCAAAGAGCAGTGATAAGACACTGTTAAGAAAATAAGCACAATATTCCCTTTTCTGGGATATTACAATAGAAAAGATTAGTAACAACAATGAAAAATGGAACAGTGATGATCTTTCAGATGTGTGAATGTCTTCGGGTTGAGTAATACAAAATTGTATTTCTTGCATACAAAGGCTTCAAGATCACTTCTGTCCTGAAATTTTGGTTTTATCGTCTTCTGGAACTGAAAGTATTATCTTATTCAAAAACCACTATACGATAAAATTACTTAGCACTGATGCTGGTATCCTCAACGTCAAGCAATGCACGGTCACTTGCAGAAATGATATGTAAACGAAGAGTTAAAGTCAGATACGACCTCAGAATCAACTTTGGTAGATGTAAAAGCGAATACAGAAAACCTGTTTGTAGCATATGAAGATAACACAGCTGTAAGTTGTCTGAAAAATGCAATTTCGCAACATCAAAGTTTTATTTTCGAATTGTGTATAACAGAAGTCAATTAATGAAGAACTAATCCACTTCGGAAATACTTTATCCTATGATGAATGAAAGTGTTTTGAATATCCTTGAGAGGTATCGAAGGTGGAAATGATTTAGTACAAGGTGAGGTAGACAATTTTGATGGGAACAATTCTTACAAAATACGCATAAAACACCCCAAAAAACATAAATAGACGTTATCGGAATCACCAACATCAAAATATGATGTGACATCATTATAAGGACCAGGTGTTTCAATTTCGATATACAATGAAACAAAGAAAGTGCCTATTTCCACAGTTTTCTTTTGTACGTTCTGTTCTAAAGTTGAAAATGCTTGCTCGAATTGTGATAGCACTTCAAAACGCCCATCAAAGAATAATTGAATGCTATAATGCACAGTCCCTTGAAGTTTTCTGTGAGTTTATATATCGTCTTGTATGTATACATACACTGACGTCATTTATTGGTTGTGTATGAGCATTAGTGGATTATTAGTAATCATGGAGTGTGAATTCGGTAATGGGAAGCATATGATAAGCAGGAAAAAGTTTCCTCAAAGCAGGTGAGCTTTGCAACTTCTTACTGAATTTTGAGAATAGTGTTTTATGTTGTTAAAGTATTGTGGTTATTTGTGAAGAAGAAGATTAAGCAAAATCACTGTACTTGATTGTACTGTATCGGTAAGCCAGTTTTGTTGTTGGTGGTGTTTTTACGAGAGTAGGAAATTAAGCAGATTGGTGTCTAAGCATTTCGTGTTTATCTGAAATGTTGTCTTACTTGTCAGCTGCTGGTCATTGGAACTATTAGCGATATGGTGTAGTATATCTTTGATTCAGGGAAAAATACATTGTTCGTGCCTTAAATGGAGAATATGTTAAGATACATGTAGGTTGGTTGTAGAATGGCATGTAATCCAACAGGATAACTAAAAGCACTTTTATGAGATATGAACATGCTGAAAGAGGATATTCCGTATACAGTATATCGTACTGCTGGGAAGGCTTTGAGCATTTATGTAACCAACCAACTACAAAACGACTTATGCAATCTGAGAAACAATGGCAGACCAAACGAAATGTTGTATTAGAAGAAAGACAGCAAAAGAAGAATTACTTGTGATGCTGAAGACGGGCAAAGAAAATTAAAATAAATCATACTGCTTGACATAGATGGTGTATTTAAATAGTTCGGTAAATGATATCATAAAACAAACAAACCGAAGATACAAATACATTCCCTTTATTATCTTTTAAAAGAATCATCGTCCTTTACAACACACTTTCAAAGGATAAGGGATTAATATGAGGATCTTTCAGAAATACCTTCGTTTCGAAAACTGACTTTTTCTTACCTAGGTTAGAACCCAATCGTGATCGTTTGTTACTGCAGCGATGTACGCGCGAGTTTCCTAAGCCATATAGTTAGTTCCTTTAGTTAATTCCTTTAGTTAGTCAGATATATACAATGAAAAATAAGTTAATATATTAGTGTACATCTAGAGTAAAATATTCATTTGGAAAGGGGAGGAAAAAATAAATTTAATCTTTTCTCTCTGTGTTGTTTATTTCTATTTCTTTGAAGGGGTTCCAAGTGTCAGTTTCATCTTTCGATCTTGTAAACACAGAGCTCATCACCGTATTCATTAGAATTGGTGCTGTATCAGGATGTTTTCTGTAGGCATTTTTGTGAGGGGTTGAAGCAGAGAAGGTACAAAGGACAATGTTATTGACATTGAATTTATTAACATCAGAAACTACACTTCAGTAAAAAAATGTGAATTTTCCTCCGTTTGCCAATAGATTTAATTCATCTAAATTGTTGTATAAACATCCTTTTGTGCATAAAAGAATCATTTTGTGCCATTCGTTGGCAAAATTGAACACTGTCAAAACTATATTGGCAAAATTCCACACCATTACTTTTTTGCTCATGGATTTTTATCACTACTCTTTCACGCACATCTTAGAAAACATGAATATTGAAATATGTGCCAGGAAAATCTAATTAAATCTATTGTATGTATAGAACGCACTGTTGCCGTGAGCAGACACCAACCACAGCAACAAATACATATATGTGTGTAAACAAGTGCTCACCATTTGATATAATCGGATTTTCATTGAATGAATTTGTTTGCTGGTTTACCAATGCATGTCATGCACAGAGATCGTTCCAACAATCCTTTCATTCACTTGTTTATCTTGAAAACTTCACGCCTATCAACTTCCTATTGTCTTATTTGTTTGTCAGTACCTCAACAACCGCAGACTAAATAACGATCAGTAAAATCAATTTTTATTCTCGTTTCTTTGTGACAGGAAGAAAAGGTGAATAACTTTTGTTCCGTCAAACAAACAGCGAAATCAATATTCAATTACAGTTGTAAATGAAAATCCAGATAAATGTATCTTTGATATTTACTGACGTTCGTTCTTTCTTTAGATTACCAAATAAACTTAACCATTGCAATACAAGAATCTTCCAGTGTTAGTAGTTTTGTCTCGGCCAGTTTCAAATCAATGGTCACGCCCAGTTTCAATATTCTTTGAAGATTCCCGATGGACTGCATTACAGCCAAATTGAAATATGCGGGTTATATTTCCACACAATATCAATTTTACTTCCATGAAAACGAACTATCGACTTTTAATATCAAACCCATCCTCCTTTCTTTGGAAACATTTTGAAGACATCTTCATTAGCTTTGAATATCTGAAAATAAAGTAAATCCATTTACGTCATTTTTTTTATGGGAATTCATTTGAAGCACCATAATTAAATACTTAGAATTGATGATTTATCAAGAGTTAGTTATATTGAGACAACAAGTAATTCAAAATCCAAATCAAACCATAATGTAACTTTTTAATGTTTACTCCAACAGAAACACTTATATTACAAGGATAACTGAAGGATATGATATTTTAGCATAATAATTTTAGATGTCATTACACGTAAATCTAGAACGAGCATGATGTTGGCTTTGGAACTCAGCAACATAGTAACACAGCTTTTTAGTTTCTAATATGGTCCTGGACAAACACACAAAAGGACACAAGCATTTTGTAATGTATACATTGTGTGTTTAAATTCTGCTTCTTAATTTATTTCTAAGTGCGTTTATTATTTTCAACATTAAGGGGCTTGTTCCAATGCTGCAGCAACTCTTTCTAAAAACTTGTGTAAAGAATTCAGAACATCCTACTGCACTATAGCATTCTTAACAAAATGGTGACCTTTCAACGTCCCTTTGTATTTTGGAGAAGAAAGGAAAGAAATATGCCCACATCTAGGTTGAATAGGGAATGGCTAAAACAATCGTAACCAAAGTTTACCAGTTCTGTCTCTCTCTCTCTCTCTCTCTCTCTCTCTCTATGCCCCTGGCTCTTGAGATGGGTTTCGTTAAGAAGGTTTGGTCGCCGGTGTGATCCAGGTTACGTAGGCATTTTTTACTAAATCACAAAAGTGATTTAATTATATTATTCACTAAATTACATAGATAAACGCCTTATTTATAGATACTGGTTATGATCCATATTACTACCAGAATATCAACGGAGTAATTCGGATATTTGTTTTTCTATAGTTATGATAGTTACTATTGATATTTTCTGTTGATGTATTCTATTTTATTTAATAAAGGATAAAATATATTTCTTCGTTTCTTCCACGTATGTCCAATATCTATCATTTGTCTTCTACTATTGTCACCAATTCACACATTTAAGTTTGGAGTCTAATTGGATGCGGACATATGCGAATGCTACTTCAGAGAAGGGCATGGCGGTAAGAGATTGAAAAGAGAATCAAGAACATTTCCATTTGCTATTTACTTAATCTTCGTGTGAATAGTTAATATCATCTTAGAGACGAATCTTAGGGTAATGAAAGAGGAGGATAGGACGTTCCTAAACTTTGGTCAAAATGACCATATAAGAAACAGGATATAATTCTTGGATATGGTAGTTTTCACACTTCACTGTAGCATTCTTGTGTGACGCTTACGTATGTTGACGAAACAGGAACCTCACAATTGCCAACGCATCACAAAATATTATTAATACGCACATCCCGAGCGACACCAATTATTATACTTCGATTCTTTGGGAAAACTCATTAAAGGACACCTCACAATCACTGCCTTCCAATCAATGAGAAAAACTGTTTTCAATTCAACTCTACAGCTCCATAACCTGTATTTGTCCCTCAAACTTAGTTATGATAAACAAAATCAGTAGGATCAGTTTCCCCTGCCATGTACTAAATTACTGCCAATATAAAGACTACAAAAATATTAGTTGTGACTAGAAATGGTATAGATGATCCCTTTTTTCTCAGAAGAGCGACTTGAAGTACTTATCACTGAGGAGGCTACTGTTGCATTCAGAATTGTTTGGTAGATTCGACATGACAGAACAGATAGCAGAAAAAATATACGCTAAATTAGCCTTAAAATGCTGGTCTCAGAGTATAACTAACTAACTAACTAACTAACTCTATGGCTTATGGAACTCGCAAGTTC
>JAGDQP010043887.1:0-16078 GCA_022664845.1 Lepisma saccharinum | reverse complement strand
ACAAGGTGTAGTTCGATTCATCGGAATACATTACGTGTTTCCACTGATCAAGCGTCCACTCCTTGTGGTCCTTGCACCACTGGATACGCCGCTTCGCATTTACTGCTGTGACCAGAGGTATGGAGATCGCGGCCCTGCCATGAGTTTTCATTTTATGAAGTTCCCGTCGCACAGTTTTTGATGAAACCGGGTTCTGTAGGCCGGAATTGAGTTCAGACGTAATTTTCATTGCAGTGGTCTGCTTTTTAGCTGTTACAATCCGTTTTAATGACCTCCTGTCCGTTTGGGACAGGATTGTCTTTCGACCACTGTTGTGCTTTGCAGACGTTGTTTGCCCATGCATTGTGTATGCCCTCGTGACATTGGACACAGTGCCTGTCGATACCCCAACAATGGTCGCCACTTTTGTCGCTGAAGCTCCAACCAGACGGGCACCAACGATCATGCCTCTTTGGAAGTCTGTCAGGTCGCTCATTTTACCGCACCACTTGCACACCACGACACTCACAGGTGAACTGGGTACTGCTGACGGAAGAGAAAGGTCCACATGACACATTGAAAACAAAACACGATCGGTAACCGCAACACATGGTGTACAGTGGCGGGCCACACTTACGTGTCCTGTATGACGTGTTTTTAGATTTTTGTCCAACCCCTGTATGTTGCTGAACCCCCTAAACAAACTAAGTTACTTGCATGGCTTAATCATTTTCTATTTGTCAATCGGGAACCGGAATTTCCATTCATTAAGAGTATTTCATTTCTAGGAAACAAGCAAGATGGCTACACACAGTGCGGCCAATTCAAAAAAAGCTGACCAAAAGTAATAAACGCAAGTGAATGATCTCAAAATCTGTACTCGTTTTTTTTTCGGAGGGGGAGGGGGTCGCTGATTACGAATTTGAAGTCAGGGTTGCAAAATTGAACCCCCTTAACAACATTTTAACATTTTAGCGTATACTTTAATGATAATTGTTTTTAATGAAATATGATGTTGTTTTTTAATAAATGATTCCTGGTTGGATTTTGGACGGCCATTTTGAATCCAAGATGGCGACTTTTTCAACATATTGTAATATTTACCTAAACTACTCATGATGATACACCTTTATGACAAATTTCGTTTCTCTAGCTGAAACGGTATGGAAAATGTATTTTTGGGTCCGCCATTCTGGATCTAAGATGACGTCTTTCGAAACATTTTGTAATATTTTCTTAACCTACTAGTGATCATGTACGTTCATATCTAATTTGGTATTTCTAGCTCCAGGGGTTTAGGCTGTGCACTCTATACAACAATAGATTTGGCGGCCATTTTGGATCCAAGATGGCGACTTTTTCAACATGTAATATTTTCCTAAACTACCCGTGATGAAAGACCTTTGTACCAAATTTCGTAACTCTAGCTCAAGCGGTGTGAAATAGGATTTTTGGGTCCGGCATTTTGAATCGATTGAATAACAAACAGGGGCACAATATTTTGGTTTTATATTGACTATAACTTACAATAAGTCTGACAGCGGAACAACATAACTTTTTCATAATAACATATCGTATTTTAACGCGTTTAATTAACAATAATCAATAACAATTATTGTTTCAGTAATAATTTATGTTTTTAAATTATTATTTCGTAACTTTTCTATATATTCTATGAAACTTTCAGACGTTGATTCCATTTCATTTGATTATGACCTGCTTCAATCTAAAGTTTTTATACAACTTTCAACCCGTGCGTCGTTTACTGCCTCCGTAACACAATAGATGCCAATCGAACAAAGGTAGCTTTGCGACTCCTATTTTCTGGGAGAGGCAAAATGAAATAAACACTTTCATAAGTAATTTCTGACCATTACAGATGTACTGTAACCAACCCGACATGAAAAATTCCAGTTACTTTTTTTTTGTACATTTTGCCAGCTTTTTTGGAATCGGCCGCACTGTGCGTCATCCAAACACTTGACCAGCTATCTTATCGTAACAATACGCCAAATGCTCCGCTTGCTTTCATACAAATGGAACATATTCTCAATGAATGGGAATTCTGATTTCTGATTGACAGCTGGAAAAATGATTAAATCATTAGATAATCATGAGAGTAACTTTGTTTGTGTTTGGGGTTCAGCAACATTTTTTTATTCTCTATACTGTTTGAGGACTTCTTACTCAACAACCCATGTTTAAATCTTGCTGCAGCTATAACTTTTTCCCCAGTACTGAATACAACACCGTGTGTTGTGTTGATTTAACACAAAAAGTGGTAGTCACGCTGGGACACCGTATTGTGTTGAATTAACACAGCCATTTTTTACTGTGTTCAAACTAAGCCTTGGACGACGACATTTCAGCATCCTCTCTACACCCTGAGAAGGTTAAAGATAAAAAAATAAATTTAATTTTATACCCCTTGCTAGCGTAGCTAACAAAAGGGACCTTATAATCCCGCTCTGACCGTCTGTCTATGTCCAAAAAAATAAATCTCAGGATCCACAAGGTGTACAGAGATGATTGATGTATCGTTGGAAAGGTCTTCGGTAGACTAGCTTAGAGAAGCCGGAACCATCTTAATTAGTACAGCAGGGTCGTTTCAACATTACGCAATCATCCAGGGCAAGGGGGATCAAGCTTTGCTTATTTTTCGCTGGGCTTCACTTTTATTTTAGCGATAGGGCATCTCCCAGTAGCACACGTACGTTGAAAATGAGTGGATTAAACGTTAGCACCGAAACGTAATTTTAATGTTGTACATGTACCGAAATCTTTGCCTGTTCAACGGCTTATTCGACGTTGAATAATGGTTGAGAAGGAACTAGCTGAAAACGAGAAGCAGACGAAGAAGCAACTGGTTCAGTTGATCCAATCAAAGCATGGTTGCTGTCTATTGGTATACACGTTTAGCGGCATTTTTTTTTCCTTTGCTTTTATCATCATATACAGTATTAATTTTCCAACAGTCAGTTATACAACGGTCTGCTGTGGGGTTCGAAACTGGAACGTTCCGCACTCGTCGTTGGTAGCTCGACACGTTGCCCTGATCCACGGAGTCACCTTGAGAGTCACTACTCTTTTACGGCATCTGTAGTAAAAGGCAGTCTGGAACGCATCGCCACAAATACAGACCGTCATTTTACCATTATGTACGAATAAGAATAAAGAATACTTTCCCTCTTTTTTTTGTTACGTGCATTTTCCCGTCTTTAACACTTTGATTATCGCTGCACTATTAAATTTGTATTTCTCAATAAGTATAATGTCTCCTTAGAAAACCGTATATAAAGCTAAATCTATGTCATGGTTGAAAACACTTCACATTAAACGCCCTTTTAACGAAATTAAATGTTCGTTGAAATCTAGTTTAAAATTCAATCTGTTTTCAACATGCAAATGAGAACGTGAGGAGCGTAGTTAATTTTATTCTATTCGCTTTTAAGAACAATTTTTATGCAGTTAACTTGAAAAGATAATCTACGGCACAGTTCAATATAATAGCTAGAAACACGTCATATTAACGTCCTATCAACGAAGTCAAATTTTCGTTGGAATTAAATTTAACATGTTTTCAACATGAAAAAGATGATACAAAAGAATCGTTAGTGATATTCAATTGTCTTTTAATTATAAATTTTATTCCATTAAATTAGAAACAATTCCATGAAGTGAAATCTAAACTATGGTGGAAAATAATAGTTGAATCCACGTCGAAGAAACATCTTTTCAAGAATATCAAGTCTGTCGAAATATGATCTAAAATGAAACGTACTTTTTTCAACCGATAACGGTTATTCAACGAACGAAAACAAAAATCAACTTGCAAAACACATTTCTGTGCTACTTGGGATCTGTTTCATTTTTGCTTACAAAGTGGGAGAGAGTCTAAAATCACCTAAATTGTGCTTACGTTATATTTAAACGAGACTAGTGGGTCAGTGTGGCCAACTATGTTGTTTTAAAATAAACTTTTTCAATTGCTGCCATTTCGTTATGCCAATCTGCGCCAAGCTTAAGTATTCCTGTTGCAAGTGTAACTTACCATATTTTTTATAAAAAAATAATATTTGTGTGTGACTGAGATACTATCACGGCACTCTCGGATACTTCGAGACTGTTAGTACAAAGCAGCGGTCACTTTTTATTGTTTATTTTCGTGCGACGTTAAACTCGATCTGCGCTTAAGTTACTTTAGAGAGTAGAGCAGACTCTTTGGCATGCTGAAATGCATGATGTAATTAAGGTAAATTTGAGAATTGCAGGAATCTAGTCAAATGAAAAAGAACCTGTCCGTTTCGGAGACATCATAATTAATTAGCCTAATCAATCGAGGTAATTAAATTCAAATCTCAAATTAGTTTCTGTCGAGTTTCTTTCAATGAAGAACTATTTCGTGTGCTCTTATAATGCACTCTTATAAAAGAGAGATAAAAAATATATTTTAGATCTGTTTAAAACGATCCAGATTTGAACCAGATTTAAAACGATCCAGAACGATATAATTCGTATACATTAGTTTTCTTCTCATGGTTTTCCTTGTGCCAACAAAATTATTCGTTAAATAAGTGATAATATTCCACTAGTTGGCAACCATGTTGACAAACGAATGTATTTTAAAATTCTGGTCATAGTGTATGTTTGTTCATAATCATCTTCCGCGCTGTTCCCTTCACCTCTCCTCTATTGTAAGAAACAACGGAATATTATGTTAAATAAACGACGTAAACATGTGATTAGCTCTGGCAAGAATGATGATCGTCGCGCGCTGCTGCTAATGCAATCATAGCCTCTAGGCGGACGACTACAACGAAAATATGTTGGATATTGCGGTTGTTCTATAAATAGACTCCATGTATTCATCATTTGCTTTTATTATCGTTGTTTGGTATTTGAATAGCTCCTTGTCGATATCTGTAACTAAACTACATTTTGTGGTACAGAATTTTAAAAATATCCCTTACAAATTTGCAATATGTCAAAGTACGCTGAAGGAAACAGGGACGTAAGAATATAATAGGACTAGTAACAAGCAATTCACTCAATGTTATAAAAATGGAACGGCTGAGAGTGCAGTTTGTCATTCCAACATGGCGGATCGGAAAGGAAGCAGACGATATTCTGAATGTGCAAATATCTTTTTTTTATCTAAATTTGTCTTTAACTACTAATTATTATAAAATAAGTATTATTGCAATACACTTCTTTCTCAAGAGCAGTGATCATTCAAATCTTGAAACCTATTATTTCACTATTATTATTGAAGAAAAAACTTAAATATTGCGTAACTGTTTATCCTCACACGTACCTCTTGGTCGGCTTCATCAGACGCAACCTTCACATACCTTAAATTATTTCACATAAATTTAAAATTTGTAATTAAAAGTGGCTCAATTAGAATTAACATTACTTCTTATGTCCAGTTGCACTGTTTTGGTCAATTCAACATGGCGGCAAAGCGCACTTCCGGCCCATAAATTTTGGCTTGTTACTAGTCCTATTATATTCTTACGTCCATGGAAGAAAATAATTCGAATTATCTTACTGATCAAAGTGATCATCCATTTAAAGTATATCATAGCGTTAGAAATAGAATAGAGGTAGCGTGAGACTGTTTTTCATGGCGAGGGGAGTGAAGCCAAGAGACGGAAGGGACAAGGCACTTCCACCACATTGTCTGGCTCCATATTTAGAGACCCTCTATTCTGAGTACTGTCTTCTCATTCTTTCTTATGGGAAGAGAAAGAATGAGAAGCGCGCATGCCAGGTGAAACCTCCAAATTTTATAGCTATCGTTGTTTGATAAGACAGGTGTTTCGCAGAGAACTGACAATTGTAAAAAGCTTGAAAATGTCGCAGATGTGTTGTGCTGTAAAATATGGCTGCCGCTGAACTGTACATTTGGCTTCATGTAACGTCATAAAAGCGTTATCTATTCTATTACTAACTCTATGATTTATATATATCGAGGACTCCGTGCGAAAGAGGGTAAGAGATAATTTGAACGAAATATCAAAATCTCACTTTGTTCAAATTGTCGCTTAGTCCCCTTTGGCACGGAGCCCTTCATAAGTAGAATACAATGCGCGATCGGGAGGCCTAAACCACTGCACCGATCCATATAATTTTTTTGGTACATAAGAAGACATGGATTGGCCCGGGCTGGATTTGTAAGGGAAACTATTTTACCATGGAACACATTCTACGTTTTCCAAATTATAATTTTAGGGATGTTTTTATTTTCATCAATTCCATGTCTGTGCTTTTAAACTTTGGATTTTTTCAAAAATAAAATTGCTTCAGTATTTTAAAATTGCTTTTAAAAATAAACTAAGATGGCTTCTGTTTTCTTTACATTACGGTGTTTTTTATTATTTGATCATTTACGACAAAACTGACTTCACAAACGTATTTCTCGTGAAATTCTAGCCCAGAATAACATATTACACGACCCCATTCTTATTGAAGTAAACCAATCGAGATTCAATATGGCGGTCATGAAGAATATACAATCCATCGGGTAGCGTCTTCCACTAAGTACTCATTACTGTGTATACGCCTTCAAGCCAATTTAAGAACATAAGGATATTTCCATTTTTCTTTATCACTATCCACAGACAGAATTTGACTTTTATGCCATAGATATCTCCCAGAGTAATTGGGCTCCAGTGGCCAAAATTTTCATGTGCACATATACTTTTTTATTCTAACCATGATGGAAGAAAAAATATATAATTCTATTCAGCCCTATCAGTATGTTTACTTGTGAGAAGAAAAGCAATTGCTTCACAAAATGATGTTACTGTGTCTATCGAAAGAATGACTGATTCATTGGGAAATGTCCGTTGTAACTCCTTTTTCATCCCTGGTAGAGACATCATCTGGACTATTTACAATTGTGTGACCAGAATATCGTGCATTTGAAGGACTTACAGTTCCTCCATTTATGAAAACCAAGAATCGCTACTGAATTAGACATTATACGTTCGTTGGGTCGGATGTCGTGGATCCATTGAATGGCTCTTCTGTTCTTCGGATCTCACACCCGAAAATTATTCCTTCTTTCCGAATTGGCACTTTATGCTCCATTACGTACCCGTGCTCCGTCGGATGCACCGTCGATGGTTATCTGAATTCCCTCTTCGACGGAGCATTGAAGTGAACGGAGCAACGGAGGACCAAATGCTCACTTGACCCTCCGTTTGCTTGCGCGCTGCTGCCATGTTGAAAAGAAAAAAGAGTGGGATATTGCATGCCAAAATTTCTTCTTCACTTGGGACTTGGGACAAATGTGTAGAACTGATCACGTGTTGAAAGTTTAAAATGAAAGACCGTGCCGAAGTATTTTAATGTAAGTATAATATTATTTAGTGATTCATAGCTCATGAGACGCGCTTATCTTGCAGAAACTTCCAGAATAACCTGCAGAATTGTGATCATCCTTCGAACAGCTATCAATATTCGTCTGTTATTTAATATATGCCGAATACCTACAAGTATGGGAATTCTACGCCTACGTCTATTTTAATCCATTTTGCTTTTTTGGCTTATTCACTTCGCATCAAACTACCTTGACTTCGCATTGCCCAATACTCAATCGCATTACACGTGGAGGGTTTTCAGCTGTTTCCAGACTTGGGTGACATCTGTGGTTAGAATTTTAAACACTTATTTAATTCGGATAAGTGTGCATAACGAAAGTGAACGGGACATAGCATAACGGAACGGAACGGAAGACCATTGGATTCGGATGGGGGTATTATATCTCTGGGGATAAAAACATGCAGCGTAGAAGCGAAAAGAAGATTTCCAAACGGGTCCTTGTCCAAGTATCATAAATGTTCGGTAAATGACAAAAACACTTTTTATACATTTTTTTTTATTTTTCGAAGCTAGGACAAATGTGAAACTATGATTATTTTACAAAGTTAGAGAAGTGTTCGTTTTACTTCCTTGCCAAAGGATATTGCTAAAGATAAATAATAATAATAATAATTGCAACTTTTATTGTTAATTATGGTTAAGTCTTTGCACAAAACATGTAAAAATAAAAAGGACTATTTTTAACAATGAATAAAATACTTTTATCAAAGTAAAAGCGAAAAATGTAAACATTTCTTCAGACTCTCTAACCTTGACATAATACTGATGATAACTCGTTAAATTATTATTTATAGCGTAGGTGTTCTGTATATGACGTTTTATAAAGACAAATGCTTGTTCATTGACACTTCTAACACGATGACGTCATATGTTATTCACGGATTACCGCAAAAGCTGTTGAGGGGCGGAAAAAGAGGAAGATATTACAGAAGATCCGGTCCGCCATAAACACCTGATGCATGAGATGGATGGATGGAGATTGTGCTGCTGTCTAGCGGTAGCTCTCTCAGTCAACGCATCGAAATTCCTGGCCGTGAGTCAACACCAGCCGGCCAAGGACGAGGAGCTCACGCCCCGCGGTCCCCCTAAGTGCGTCACCCTCCCCGAGGAAAGATTTGTCAGCTTCAGAGTTGAGATGAAGAAAAGTAGGGGAGACACAACATCCAGAAATTGCATCTCACCCTCCGGTATTTGATCTTTCTTTTCAATTTTAAATGAAAATCTCAAATGTCGTTGTCACTGTGTTTATATTTGAGATTTTGATTTGAATGCCCCCTCCATCTTTCTGTGCCATTTCTATTAGAAAATGAAGGGAAAATGAATACATGGGATATAAGATGTCAAGATTGAAAATGATATCTTTTAAAGAAACAATATGTACTGGCTGGTTAGTCCCAAAGGAGACATACTATATTATTTTAAAATTATTATAAATTTTTGCGGTAGCAACAGTTTGGGAGCCATCTTTATTCGCACATTTCTCCCTTAGCATATTCCCTCACGAGCTATCTTGGATATCATTTAGAAAATGATGATGTTTTTGCATTTATTTTCCACATCAGGTCTTTCTTGATTACACATGGGATGTTAAGGCATTAAAAACACACGTTTTAGAAGCCTATAGTCATAAAAATATTAAAAATAGGAAAACAATACGAAAAAAAAATACAAGCACAATACAGCATATTCAGTGTTTCTGCCAGGCCTCCCACCAATGAGGGTGTCACCCCTCCAAATTGGCGAGCACACCCCGACCAACTTTTAAAATTTTTTACTGTTAAAAATCAATACAAACTTTGAACAACTCTACTTACACCCTCCCAATTTTGGCTTTACACCCCACCAAACTGAAAATTCTGGCAGAGCCCCTGAACATACTCACTCTATATTGTGATAAATTACTTATAATTTAGATTATGTTTTTAATTCCATTGTGCATCTATCATTATTCACGGATCAACATAATATTTGTATCTGAGTAACAATAAATGGCTCAATATTGATACTTTTAAACCTCTGACATTTCAAAGTATATGCACAGATCAAACTACTGGAGCTAGAAACACCAAATTTAGTATGTAGGACCATGAGTAGATAAAGTTAAAAATCCGACATTTTGAAAAAGTCGCCATCTTGGATCCAAAATTGCCGCCAAACTCATTGTTGTATAGAATACACAGCCTAAACGGCTGGGGCTACTGAAATGAAATTTGGCACGAAGGTACGTTATGACTAGCAGGTTACCAAAATATTATACAATGTATCCAAAAACGCCATCTTGGATTCAAAATGGCGGACACAAAAATCCATTTTTCCACATCGTTTCGAGCTACAGATACGAAATTTGCCATAAAGGTGCATTATGACGAGTAGTTTAGGAAACTATTACATTTGGGGAAAGTCTCCATCTTGGATTCAAAATGGCCGACCAAAAACACATTTTTTAAACCATTGACGCTAGAAAAAAGAAATTTTGTATGAAGGTGTATGACAATGAGTACGTTACAATAAATGGAGCAAACCTCCCCTATGGGGGCGTAGCCCTTCCGTGGGTGGGTGCAGATCGACACCATGACGGTGCAGTACCGCAGAGAGAGTCTGGTTATGATAAAGGAGACGCAGCCCCCCCAAAACCCCCAAGTTCGGAGCGCAGCACACACGGGTTACCCCATGGTTACTGACTCATTGACTGATCAATATTTCCAGCCCAAACTACTAGAGCTAGAAACACCAATTTGGTATGAGTGTGTAGAACCATGAGTATGTAAATTAAAAAATGCGACCTTTTTGAAAAAGTCGCCATCTTGGATCCAAAATGGCCGCCAAACCCATTGTTGTATAGAATACACAGCCTAAACGGCTGGGGCTACTGAAATGAAATTTGGTGTGAAGGTACATTATCACTATTAGGTTACGAAAATTTTATCAAATGTCTTCAAAAACGCCAAATTGGATCCAAAATGGCGGACACCAAAATCGATTTTCCACACCGTTTGAACTAGAGATACGAAATTTGGCATAAAGGTGTATTATCACGAGTAGTTTAGGAAATTATTACAATATTTTGGGAATTTTCTCCATCTTGGATTCAAAATGGCCGCCAATAAACCATTTTCCAGATGGTTCGAGCTAGAGAAACGAAATTTGGTATGAAGGTGTGCAATCACAAGTAGGTTATGACAATATAAGAAAACGTAAAAAAAAAGTCGCCATCTTTAATTCAAAATGGCCGCCCAAAAACGCATTTTCCAAAGCATTAAAGCTAGAGAAACGAAATTATGAAGGTGAATGACCAAGATAAGGCTACAATAAATAGGGCAAACCTCCTCTATGGAGCGAGGGGGAGTATGGGTGCAGATCAGTACCATGGCGGTGCAGTCTCGCAGAGATAGTCTGGCTACGATAAAAGGGGGCGCAGCCCCTAAAATGTACTGAAGTTGGGGGCGCAGAGCCCCACGGCGAAGCAAAGCGAGTCGATGACATAAAAGTAAAATTCTGTCTGTTGAAAGCGATAAAAAAGTTCGGAAATATGTTTTTGTTCATAAATTTTTGAAGGAAATGGAAGATAAAATACACAGTTATGGGTAGATGGCGCTAGCTGATTCAAAGTATGTTGTTCATGGCCACCATTTTAAAGTCCGCTATATGGAATCTCGATTTATTTTCTTAAATGAGAACGGGGTCATGTGATATGTCATTCTGGGCTATACTTTTACAGGAAATACGTTTCTGAAGTTAGTTTTGCCGTACAAGTATTATTGTGAGAGAAAAGGATATGTGACACTAGTATGGGCTAATGATTCAGTGGTATTAAAACACCCATTTCTTGTTGAAGTAACGAAGGAAATGAAACTCAAATGCATACAAATTATTCCTGGGTATAGTGCCGTATCGATATAGATTCGTATTTCTTCCGTGATTTCAAAACAAAATAGATGTTTCCAGGCTATTGCATTAGTATACCCGTATAGAAGTGGCGTATACCTTTCTTTATCTCTCAAAGTAATACATTTACGCCAAAACTAGCTTCAGAAACCTGTTTCTCGTAAAGATCTACACGATCGCCTTCCCATTTAAGAAAATGAATCGAGATCTGATATGGAGGACTTCAAGATGGCGGCCATGAACAACATAACCTCCAACAGGTAACGTCTTCCACCCAGTACCCATTACTGTGTATTTATCTCCCATTTCTTTCAGAAATTTATGAAAAGGATATTTCCACACTTCATTATCACTTTCCACAAACAGAAATTAATTTTTATATTATCAATATATCGTAATATAATTATTTTCTGTCCCATCAATATGTTTCCTTGTAAGAAAAAAACAAAAATAACTAATATTAGAGCACCAGAAGGAAACACGACTCTTGTGTGGCCACTTAACCGTATCTACAGCAGTTTCCAATCAAGATTTTTGAATGACTGAGTTGGCTCACGATGACGTCATTACGATTTTCCTGAGTGTATAAAATAAGCAACTAACCAAAATACTTCTCGGCTCCAATGAAAGTTTTATTCTTACAATTCCGTGCTGTGTTCATTCCTTCTAAAAATTGAAATTTCAAAATGTCAATTTTCCTTTTTGCCCAAATAAAATGGAGTTGTGATTTAAGTTAACAGAAAATTTCATTACTCAATCGAAAGTCATTGTCATAAACACATAACCTCTGTTTCAGAGTGCAGAAGTTGTGAGAACAGTAATAATAATATAAGAATGTAAGGTTTCAATAAATAAACCACTGTGCAACATAAATGAAAGATGTAATTTCTGTTTTGACAGGTTACGCAATATCTTCCAAATAGTTTTGAACATTTTCAAAACAATGCCTCTTTCTATCGTTATATAAAAATATTTTAAAAACCTGCTTATAGATTCTCGATACAAATTGCGAGACCCATTTTGTACAACAGATTGCCTCCCCATTTTGTCTAACATTTCAAGATGGTTCTGTTCAGCAAATTGCTCAAGGTCAAATCGAGTACGACTATATTATTACATCTAAATAATTGTAAAATGCGGTGACGTATTATATTTTGCAGTCCAGGTTTAACAAATTCATAAACAAGCAACAAACTCGATGTAAAAATAAATCGAAGCGTAGAGAAATCCTATTTTTTTTAGAAAAATAAAACACATTCGGAGGCACACAATCAATAAAAACACCACCAAAGATGATAATAAGATGTGAACCTTGCTATAGGGTGCATAGTACATACAAAAATTACCGTCCTCCGGACTACTCTTCAGATGGCAGCACGAGTCTAAGATCACGTGATATTGCCGAGAAATGCCATTCGCGGAAAATTATTAATTTTCACTGGCTAAAGGCTGATTTTCATTCAATCTTGCGTTGCTTTCTCTACTGGCGATTTGGGTGAGTAGCCAATTGAAACACTTGTTTTATTGCGTGTTTTCTTGTAAGGTAAATGTAACATGAGTTTTAATTGGCTACTCACCCAAATCGGAAGCAAAGCAAGCAACGCAAGATTGAATGAAAATCAGCCCTAAGATGTCAATGAAGTTTTCGACCATCATAGTCGTTATGTTTCATAAAAGATGTTTAATAAATTTAATATTGTTTATCTTCTATATTTAGAGTTATAGTCTTTTTCATTCTTTAGAAATAGATTGCTCTTTATCTCATCTTTGCCTTCTAAACTTATGTTTTCTTTTTCTCTTGATTTTTTATCCATTTTCGTCTGTATGAGGTAAAAGAGTTCTTCCAGGTTACTTACAATTCTTCTTCTTCGTTCACTTACATAGATAAAGAATGACAGTTGATTGGTTGGAAACAAGGATGTTCTAATAGAGGATTTGCTTGTAGCTATCTCTTGCGCAGAGAAAAAAATGAAGCCAAAAAATAACTGAACATCGACCAAGGCGACGTACCTAATTGGTTAGCGAACAACTAGAGAGCTTGTTGTCTTCTTTGTTAGCCGAAAACAATGTTTTTGATTGGAGTAAGTGGGCTAACTGGGCCGGACTATGCTGTGACGTTTGACTTCATGTTCTTGGTAAAATCGCATATTCTCTATTAGAACATCCTTGGTTGGAAACTGAAGGCACCAGGACTGGCCACAGCTGTTGCTACTATCGAGGTATACATGAGAACTTTTAGCATTCACTACTTACTGGTATTATTTTCTTTGGTACCACTTAAACTAATGAAACTACCGTGCGAAACTGTGTCTGTGATGCATCTTGAAACAATTAAACTCCTACCCGCTAGATAACACCATGAGTTCGTCCTGCGGAGTATACCTGCCCGTTCAGTCTGTTTCGTCAAACTTTTCCCCTACTATAATTCCACCAAACTAACTTTTACTTTAAGGCCAACTTTACTTGCAGGCGTTCGCTTAAGTCTTTACCACCCTCTTAAGTTCTGGTTGTGCACACCAACATTTCTGCCTGACGTTGTAACGTTCATATTTCGGTTTTTCAATTTTGGCATATCCTCTAATTCTAGCGTCCTTGGAAAAAAATAATGGCGTCACGCACGAGGAAACCTGTTTAGTTCTATAAATATTGGTAAGTCCGCCTTTTCATGTACTCGCTTGTCGCGTACTTCGCTTGTGATTTGAATGAGTAGCCAATAGAAATCCATAAACATGTACTGGCTACTACTACAAATCACAAGCAAAGCACGTAACGAACGCGTACATGAGAAGACAGCCTTAAAACTAATGAAAGCAGTTTGCACGAGTGCATTTCGTTGAACTGGTTTTGTCTATAAGATATTAACCGCGAGTCGGATTCGGATATGAAGGTAGGAAAGAAGAGGAAATGAGATGAAAGGATAACGCGGGAAGGTATTTGACAGGTAAGAGAAAAAATTTGAAGCAACTACAGAACAGAAATGAGAATGTAAATACAACATATTAGAATATTTTCCTCGTAGAAACCACCTAAACGTTGAAGGTCGAAAGGTTCTGGTTAATTCTGTTTTATAATGTAATGAATCATAGCTTTACAATAGGAGTTCATACGCGATGATGTGTTTTCTTAGAGAAATAACTGCTTTGAATAGAATGTCTGGGTAGAATGTCTCACTAGATATCATCACCATTCAACATAAGGAGTAAGGATTTCTTGCAGAGTGTTGAGGAATACTGTAGTTGCCAGTAGTCATCCTCTATATTCCACTTGATGAGTGATGACAATCTTTCCAATATTCTGCATTACATTTAGAGGAAATTCTGAATCGTTCTATGCATCCCTCTTTTGACAGACTGTCTGTCGTTGCTTTCTCGGCACCGCAACACTCCCATATTCGATCGAGTGCTCAACAGTGACGAAAGTAGGTCCTGTATGAGACGCCCATCATAGCAAACATTAGTTGTCACTGCGGTAACCTGTGCCTTATACAGCAAGACCACCTCTACACCCGCTTAAGAACATGCTCTGTATCTGCTGGACTAGTGCCCAAGTGATACACTAATAACTGCTACTACCGAGCCAAACCATCACTCTGGACCTGTGCTCACAGCAATTGGAACTCGTGGAACGAGCACTGCAGCAGAAGGAACCAATTTGGTGAAGGGCAATGCTGTATAGTTTCTTGCCGGCAATGCCAGGCCGCATGTGGCGTTGGTGTCCAGGGATACCATACAACAACTTGGGTGGGAGACTATCCACCATTTGCGTCAACAGATTATCATTTCTTTCAATCCCTGGACAACCACCACCTTCGTGGGAAAGTCTTCACCAACGAGGCACACTTGCGGCAGGCAATCATGGTTTAAGACCCCCACCACCAGGAAGGGCATTGCGCAGCTGCAGGAACGTTGGCAGAAGATGCTGGATGCCGATAGGGATTACTTTGAGGACTAACAGTGAGTGATATTTTTGTATAGCTTTCTGTTTGTGACTATCGAAAACGTCAAGATATGTTTGGTTACCTTCCATAAAACTTGAAACCAGAGAAAACATTATTTTCAGATGGTCCTGATCGAGGAACAATATTGTAATTACTTGAAAAAAAAAATGCTAATATAAATTCAACATAATTTGTTTGATTTCCTCCACTTCTTTGAGAGCTTTCAGTTTATTTCAAACACTACAAATACAAGTTAGTTCAAGATGTAATATTGTGGGGAGGCACTCAGGAAAGGTTTATGTCATGTTACGTCTTCTAGGAACTTGAGATCTTATGTAATATGAGCAGAACTTGTTGTATAGAAGTATTAATTAATTATTTAATTTCGTAACAAATTGAAAACGGTCTTTTGTCTTCAGCAGAGAACATAACATTTCATTTCTTCCATTTGTGGGAGATTTCGAACAATCGTCAACGGTGAAGACTTGGAATTGCCACAGTTTAGTGTTGCGGAGCTGTTTGGATCTAGAGAGGATCTTATCTAGAGGAAAGTTCAACTTCCAACTTCCACATTGATGTTCCAGAGTCAGAGTGACGCATAAGTTCTAAAGAGAGAGAGAGGAGAAGAAAGATTGAGAGATAGGAGAAAGAGGGAGGAGAAGAAAAAAGGGAGAAAGGAAGAGGGAGAAGAGGGAGAGAAAGAACGAAAGAAAGAGAGAGATATAAAGAGAAAAGAAAAAGAGTAAGAAAGAAAGAAAGGGAGAGAAGAAAAGAGAGAGAGAAAGTAAAAAAGAAAAGGTGAAGAAAAAGAGAGAGAAATAAAGAAAACAAGAAAGAGAGCGAGAGAGAGGGGAGAATAAAGATAGATAAGAGAGTGAGGAGAAGGAA
>JAGDQP010043885.1:0-13929 GCA_022664845.1 Lepisma saccharinum | reverse complement strand
ACGACTACTATAGGTAGGTCGAGTATAGTCGCAACCACCCTATTTTCCTTTTTTTGTTTCAAAAGTTTCTTACTTGTATCAGCTGGAAGTTTAACGTGAAGTTAATTACAGTTGCACTTAAGAAATAAGATATCGAAAACATCTCACAAAGATATAAGATCATTTATTGTAAGATGTTTGACTTTACATATTCATCTTAAAAGTCGAAATTTAAAATCAAACCTTAATATTTTACATGCCTTTTCGTATGTCATCTAATAAGCAAAACTAAACTACTTTGCTGTTTCAGTTTTATAGGCTACGTATAGAGGAAAATGTGGTATTTCGAGTCCCAGTGGGTAACTCGAGCACCTGTAGTTTCTCAGAAACCATTTGTTTTTCTGTAGCAACAACAGATGGTACTACCTCGTTACTACGGGTTACCATGTTGTCGTGTCTAGCGTGGCTATATCACTCAGTTACATGAACTGTTACGTTTCCGTTGTTGTAAAACTTTCTAGAGTGTGGTTGTACATATTCATACAATAGTTTTATATATGCAACTGTTACGATTAGGGCTTTGCCTAGATAAATCGGTAAAAAAAATAGCTTGTGATTTAAAGAAAAAAGTGAGTTTTTTACGTTATAAAGTGTCGAATGTTTAAATAATGTTGAGATGTTTTTTTTTAATATAGTGTTAAATGTTACTTAGTCAGATGCAGTGTTTCAACTCTGGTAAAGTGCCGCATTAAGGAAGCCAGTAAGGACTACCACCAACAAGGATGTAGAAGCAGTTGAACACAAAAGCATATACAGGCAAACAGGTGGCCAATTTTATTAATAGAACTGTATTATAAGTATCATCCTTGTCCAAGCCTTGGGCAAGCGTGATACCCCTACCATGAGTAGATAATACATGATAGGACATGCTATAAGTACCGTTATAGGTTGTTGCACACATTTAAATAATATTTATCCAAAAATGTTAGCTGCGTTGAACCATGGAAAATATCATAAATGTCTATGATCGATTTAGCATGTCTTATTATGGGGGACTGGTAGCCCTTCAATACCGGTGATCTAATCTCATATTGTTTCATTGTGATTTTTATGTTAACCTTAGGTTGATTGATACAGTCACGGTTTATTTTGCTGCAATTTCATTACTTTCGATTATTCACTTTTTCCCCTAACAGTACCTTTCTGTGTAGCACTTTGAAAGACATTAGTATCGCAACAAGGTGTTTTATTGTTAGGTCGTGTTGAGTTGTATAATGTTTGTATCTGATTGATTCACTGCGACCTATCGTGTTACTGTGACAGTAAAATATAATTTTTGTCTAATTTTGTCCATCAACGTTCAGAGAATCGGATATATAATTTAGGGAATCCAATAGATTTAGTAGGCGTCTCAAGTATAGTATTTGGTAATGCCGGCCCCGTATACGTGCGTTCCAAGGCGTTAGGCTAACGACTGAAAGGTCCTGGGTTCGGAAGTACAAATAGTTTCATGTCTGAGCTAGAAATGTTGCGGCTTCGTAGTGTGTTATCCCTTTCTGTCCATACTCTTTTGTTTGTTTACGTGGTCTCCTGTGAAGATAACTAATGATTGATAATGATCAAGTGTGATTTTACGCTACATACATTTAGAACGGAAGTGAGTATAAATCTTCTTGCTCCTGAGCTCCTTTGGGCTCAATGAGTGATAGGTGAGCACTTGTTGTGCACTCCCAGTGCATTTTTGGAAGTGAAAGTTGAAATGAATTGCAGTGAAAGTGATGGTTGATTACGTACTTTCGCATGCTATACAGTAGTTTCAAGTGGATTTGTGTGGACGTAGATTTAGCGACTAGAGTTGGTTGGTTGAAGGTTGATGTTGATAACAGTAGGTGTTGCAAATTAGAGTTGGCTTAGGACATTGATTCCTTGAAAGATTTTACAAGGTTATTGTAAAAGAGAAAGAAACTGGTCTATTGTACGTAATTGGTTGTGATGGGTAAATCTTGGGAGGGTTGGATGGTTTGGGTTTTGCAGGTTGGAGTGGTAATAAATGTATGGGATTGAAAGGGGTAGGTTTAAGTCTGTCTTTGTTGCTGTAGGTGGAGAGTTGTTTACTATATATGTAGTACATTTGGGCGGGTGGTTTAGGTCGTTGGTGATGTATGAGCCAGTACAGAAGAAACATTTAGAATTATTTGAGGAGTTGTTGATGGTCATTAGGGGTCTGGCAGTGTTCGCATCTCTTAGGTAGATGAGGTTGGCAACGAGAGGGTTCAAATCAGTATCGTTTTCGGTAACTGAACGTAGTTTCTGTAAGTTGTCTGTGATTCTCAATGCTGAATGAAAACGTTGTACGTATTTATACCATGTAGGTAGGTGTTTAAGTATTGTTTCTGATCAGCATGCACTTCTTAACAGTCTGACATTCGATCTTTAGCTGCTATTCTATTTCTTCGTCTGTTAAATCTGGATTCACTCCTCGTATAACAATGGAAAGCATGGGAGGTCTTCGTTAAATGTCAAGTCGTACTTATATACAGATGGTCCAAAGATTTCCGCTACTTTCGAACCTTGGTTGCATGTCTAGGAGAATCATAGTACTACATAATATAAGTTACAACGAACACTGATATATAAAGATTTACATGCGTATTAACTTCCTCACGGCCACATTCAAGCGTTATATACCTCTTAAAAACTGTTATACTTAATTAAAAGGCATTAAAAGCTCTGTATTTAATCATAAAGAAAACGAAAGATTTTGTCTATATATATTAGCAGCATGCGCTCCAGGTGGTGACTTCTCGACGTGAGCAAAGCGAAATAACGGAATCGCAGTTTCTAAACACTTGTAACGATAACCACACGTAAACACTTCAATGTGCGAATAGATGACATGGTTTCAACGACCATGGCCTTTAAGGACGGATCCGAAAATTATATTGAATTCTTTGTTGTGGACAGAGAATCGAACAAGCAAGTAAGATTTTGTTGTATAAATTTATGACTCAAATATGTTCATATTTACTTTGTTTCTAAAATAGTTTAGCGAAAATAAAACCCACAGTTTTATGTAAGTTTCGTTACTTGAATAATACAGACCGAGGATTCTCAGCCTGAGGTTCGGGACTCCTAGTCGGGTTGCAGGTTGTATGCAAGAGGGTCTGGAATGGAGATGAAAAAAAATAATTTAAAATGTTTTGTAGGTTAAAACTAATACATTTCAAAAACATTGTGTTCTCATTTTGCTTAATGATTTTTTTTTATAATTACTAAAAATAATGAAATTTATGAAATAGTTTTTGGATAATATAATTAGGATATTGTTATGGCCAGATTGTCCACACATCTGTTGGTGTAGTGTATCTTATGTATTTTTCATTTAAATTCATTATTTTGGCATTCCTAAAGATTATTATGTTAATCTTTACAGTTTTATGAAGTTGCAAGAAATTTTATTCATGTGTCGGCCATTTCGTGGTTAGAAAGTATGACGTCACTCGGATGAGACAACTTGGTATATTCCGAGTTGTAGCCAAGTTGAAATATAGATGGCGTTAGTTTAAACATGCGCGTAGTTAAAATGGCGAAATGTTTTTATTGTATTAACATGAACTTATTTTTTTTTAGAAAATGATTGTTTTAGTATTCAAATAACTATTTATAAAGTTTTAAACTGTAAATGGAACACTGTTGATTGATGCACCCACCATTCTAGTCAGAGAGAGAGAAAGAGAGAGAGAGAATCGGAGTAAAACATGTGCTTGAGGAACATCACAAAAGCGAACGCGGTTGAACTTGAAACTTCCCGCGATTTTTCTACGACCGGGGCGGGGTGAAGTGCGTAAACTCCCTTTTCGTCAGTAAAACTCCCTCCCGTATGCGCATGCATGTAATTCACTACGCGAAATAAACTTTCTCTCTCTGTTTTATATTTTTCCTTCTATCCTTGCTGCTTTTCTACAGTTATATATGTGAGATGGGCACGCATTTAGTTCGCTTGCGCACTACAATGTGTCAATCCTCTGAACTATAAGACGCTATAATGTTACTTTCCATACCCTTTTTAGCGTTCTTAGGTTCGTACTCCAGCTAATATTGTACGAAAAGCTAGACGTAGAACACAATGAGTAGGAAAACTCCAGAAAGGGGTACCCTAGCTTTATTACTGGAGTAATTTGTTATGTCAAACATCTCTTCAGAAATATTTTGGAGCTCATCATTCCTTAAAATACAAATAAGAATCCATTCTACTGCGACCCGAGATTATAGAGAGTCTCAAGCAAAATAGAGCATTTCGTTACCATACTTCATAGTACCCACTACAATATATATTTTCAAATACAGGAAATCAAACGCGATGTTTCGAAAAGAAAAGCAAGTCTTACACAAAATAAAGAAGACCAAAAAAATTAAAACATAAAGAACCATTGCACAAGTTTAACGTTAGTGTTAAACCTGAGCCTGTTTTTATTTAATCAGTTGCAAAATGTCCGATTCAATACTTATGTTACAAATTATCGAGTCAACGGTTTCTGACATTTATTTTAATATTCGCCATCGAAGAGAAACTAAATTCACTCAAGTATGAAGTTGTAAATGGAGTAATGATTCTTAAAGTTTCAAACGCCATCGCACATCATGCTGAGAAACACGAAGTTCTGTGTGCTGAAGCTTTCAGGAGGCTATTTAATACAAAGTAAAAACAAAGAACTCTTATTATAAACAAAAAATACTCTTGTTCCCAATAAATAATGGTCGCCGACTACAAGAAATGTTGAAAAGGTATCGCAGGGTGGAAATGGTTGAGAAACGCTGTTATAGAGTATTGGAAATATATGTTGAATGTCCTTTGTTTTGAAATGTGTTTAAGTTTAAGTCTTGGTCCAATTATTTAAGCTTTTAGTGAGGTTAATGACAATGAATAAACGAACAGTGTCAAGTAGTGACCATAACAATTCTTTAATTACTTATGTCCGAGCAATGGTAATTACCTTCTCTGAAATAAAAGAACGACTTCATAACAGTGATTGTATAGAAAAACGAACATGCCAGTGTACATTAACGGATACATTTTTATGTTACATTCGAGAGTTATCTCAACAATAGTTGGATAGATTTATCATAGCTCTGAATGGCAATTTCCATGAGCAGTCTTTCAAGACAAAAAATGTGAGAGGTATCGCCGTTAGTTCAACTAAAATACCATTACCGTATTTGGCTGAACCATTTCAAGAGTACACTGAAGAAACGCAAGCAGACTATTGAACGACGCAGTAAATCTTGCTCTCACTTTCATTCTCACTATCTATTACTGGATTCGTTGATAATGAATACATGTTTCAAACATTACTTCTTGCATACTTTCCTACGTGTAAAACACTTCACCATTTGTGGAATTTGTTTCCAAATCATGCTAAATCAAAAATTTCCAGTCCTAAGCTGAATGAATTTGATTATGCTGTGAATCCTCCTGCATTAGTTGATATAATTATTTTGCCCTAAAGTACACACATTATTGATAAATGATGTTTCAAATATGACTTTTATGAATGATCTTAAAAATAAAGATGGAATTGTTCTTGCTCTGCATCTAAAATTTTACAAATGAATTGAGTATATTCTATAAATACACTCTCAACTATACTTGATGATATTTAAAAAATATATTAATGCAACAATAGCAACAATAAAAAAAACATTTCTATTGTAGTGACAAACCAAAACATAATAACTCAAACCACGCATGACACACTCCCGGCACACCAGTCCGTGTTAATGAAAGGCGTGGGATTTATGCAATTGTTTTCTTGCACGTTTCGTAGATTATCTTAAATTAGTGACCATACGAAAGTGGAGGTTAGGTGGGGTTATGTGCTGTCATATATCTTTACAATATATATCTGGTGTAGTAAAACATAATCCATTATCTTGCCAATAGATGGTTTCAGTGATCTGTATCTCGCGTTGTATAAGTCCGATCGGGTTCAACGAGATGGCGTTCAAACGATGAGATTGCGTACTACAAACACCGTTCAGATAGTTGTGATGAGTTGACTCAGTGTTGTGTGAGCACGCGTCAAAATGGACACTAGCAAAGAGAAAATACGCTATATTTTACAGTTTTTCTTCGATAAAGGCGAAAACGCAAGCCAGGCGGCTGCAAATGTGAATACTGTTTATGGTCCTGATACTGTAACAGCCAATCACGCGCAATTTTGGTTTCGTCTATTCCGTGCCGGTAATTTTGACGTCAAAGATGTACCATGCACTGAAAGGCCACGTGTCGCAAATGTCGATAAAATCATGGGCATTGTCGCGTCCGACCGACTGTTTCGATTGCCCAAGAGCTAAACATTGCACAAAAAAACATGTGGAACCATTTGCATAAGGCTGGATACATAAAGAAGCTTGATGTATGGGTGCCACACGAGTTAACGCAAAAAAAACAAAAAAAAACTCATGGGCCGAATTTCCATCTGCGAATCGCTGCTGAATCGCAACAAAAGCGACCCATTTCTGAAGCGGTTGGTGACTGATGATGAAAAGTGGATCACTTACGACAACGGCACGCGAAAACGGTCGTGGTCGAAGCGCGGTGCGCCGGCGCGAACGGTGCCCAAGCCAGGATTGACGGCCAGGAAGGTTTTGCTGTGTGTTTGGTGAGATTGGCAGTGAATTATCTACTATGAGTTGCTCCCCTACGGCCAAACCCTTAACTCGCAACTATACTGTCAACAATTGGACCGTCTGAAGGCAGCAATCACCCAGAAGCTTCCAGCTTTGGCCAATAGGAGAGGCATTGTGTTCCACCAGGACAACGCCAGGCCACACACATCGATAATGACTCGCCAGAAGCTCCGGGAGCTTGGTTGGGTGGTTCTTGTGCATCCACCTTATTGTCCGGACCTGGCACCGAGTGATTACCATCTGTTCCTGTCCATGGTGAAAAATTCGCTTCAAGAGAGGCTTGTGAAAATCGACTGTCTCAATTTTTTGCCAATAGGGACAAGGGCTTCTATGAGAGAGGCATCATGATATTACCTTCCAAATGGCAACACGTTATCGAACAAAACGGCGCATATGTGACCTAAATCGGATCATTCTAACTATGTTAAATCAAGCCTTCAATGTCATGCAAAAATAATGGATTACTTTTTACTACACCAGATATTTTCACACATATTAGCAGTTACCTTCAGTACACAGGCATGTATGTACACTCTCCCAATTTCCATTATAAAATCGTGTACAACTGTTCGCCTCTTTAGTAGACCTTGTTACATAAAACATTTCATTAGAATCGATTGAGGGGCATAGAATGGCCCTTATGCGCAGTACTCCTTTCCCGTGTAATTTGGAGAAAAGGCAGCTGCCTTTTTTGATTTACAAAACAAATAGCTATTTCCGACAAAGAAAGAAATTCATTAGTAGCAATTCGAAAATTATATTATATTTGGAAAATACGTCGGATATACCTGTATCCTGCCAAGTTGGGTCGCAAAAAATCCACTTGGGGTTTTCTGTACGTGTTTCTCTGGTTCCAGGTTTATAGTTTTAAGCTATAGTTTCAGGTTAATTTGATTCGCTGATTAGTATTTGTTTCTTTTCTCGATTATTTCGCTTCGTTTTGAATGTTTAATTTGTTTGTCAACTTCTCTGTTGTTTGGCGCTTTAGTACATTAATTGTGGCTCCTGCCTTTCTATTTTTGGGCTTCCGTACCCTTATTGCTCTCTCGGTTACTTCGACGGTTTTTACTTGCTCTGAAGTTTGTAATACCATCCTTAACTTTATTAACCTTTGATTTTCCACTTCTTGATTTTCGTTACTTGGTTATATCCATATGTTGCTCTTAAATCTCCTTGCTCATAAACTTCGGTAAACTTTATTTTTAAATGGGTCAGTCTAGTGACTTTGGACTTCGTCCTGTCACCTTTAGCAGTTAAAATACACACCCATGACCCTGCCGGGACTCGAACCCGGGACCTTCGAACCGATGGCCTACGGCCGCAGACCGCTTGGCCACCAGGCCGGCTCCTTGCTCACGTTTGACTATGTCAGTGTCTCTTTGCTTCTGTGCTTTCACATGCTGTTAACATAATACCAATCCGTTTCGTCCTTCCTTGCTTAAGTTTTTTATATTGTTAGTTACCTTGTGTATATACTGTCAAGTCTTATTTCAAGTTTCTCGGTCTCTTATATGAGACTGGCATCTTCAACTACCAATTTACTCTTCATTTCCTGCGTAAAGTTTCGGATTAGTTTGTTCTCATATTTTGGTTAGTATTCATCTTGGATAATGGACTGTTTTCACGTTTTGTTCCCCTTTTGTTCTTTGACCGACTGGCTCCTAACGTTCTATTAATAATATTTAAACAATTCTCTCCTTATATACATGAACAATAATTGCTCTTTCCTTTTCCTTTAGTCTTTTTGTTTAAAGTTGTTAGATGATTTTTTTTTTTTTCACACGTAATATCTGACTTTTTCTCAGTGAAATTTTTAGGGTAGTTGCATGTGTCGAGTCTGTGTGTAAAAAAATGTGCCTTCTGATAGGTTTGTAATATATGTCCGTTTGGTCTCTTCGTTATTGTAACATTCAAGAGGTAGATCCAGTGTGGCTCGTTTTAAGTGTGAACTCAAGTTTGTGCATTGTAATTAGGAAAAGCATTCTAAGTAGAATTAGAATTAAAATTGTCTAATTATTACTTTATTTGTTCTTCCGTCCGAGGAAATATTCCTATGGCGTCGCCAACAAACCTGTACTAAAGTATAGGTTCACAGAACTTTTATGGTAATGCTAGTTCAGCATGTACAGAAGCTACAGAAACAGATTCTCCAAGGCCTTCTGAAGGATTTTTGAGGCCAAAACTAATTTTATTATTACATATTAGAATTTCTAGACCCGTTTTTCACTAGGGTTGTGGGTGGTGGTTAGAACATGTACTGCTTACAAGCTGCAGCTGGCATTTCTTACCTACAGCTGTTGTTCCGTTGTACCTTTTAAACTTAGATGTAAGCTTTTTATATATCTGTAATATATACAAATATATTTATACAAGTTAAAATAAAAATACCTGTGAACAAAAGTTAACAAATTATAACTTACTTCATTGTGACACCTTAGCATTTAAGTGAATAATGGTTTCTAAAAATAATGTCTATATTTAAATTTTGTATCATATTTTATATGTATCCTAATTCAAGCTACCTCGTCAAATCCATTTATGTCGGAAATGAAGACACTAGTATATTAGTACCATAACGTTCTCTAAGTACTATAAACAGTTTCCATGTTACATCCGCAAGTAACGCTTAAAACATAAGTGAATAGTAAAACTTGTGTGAGACAGCCTGTATTAACTTCCATATAGCTTTGTAAGTCAGTAGCAAAACATTTCAATTTGAACCTAAAGGTAAATGCCAGGGAGTAAACTTATAAAACATAAAATGGAAATCTTAGATGCGAGACATCTGTGGACGATTGGTAAGATGCTCGGAACCACTCTTTATTTGTAGGTGACAATTTAAACACTTCGTTCTGTTTTACCAAAGCATCTTAACGTACAGCTATTATTTCATGACCTATTAACAAGCTGAAAATACACAATATACTTATTTTTTTCACTTGTGTTGCACTTGTGATGAATGATGTAATTCAAGACCTGAAATGAAAAACATCCGAAGTCTACCTTTCCCGTATTTGGATTTTTTCTGTTCGTCGGTGTCTATGTTACAATTAATATCCACTTGCATAAATATTAATCCTAATCTCACAAAAGAAACCCTTTTTAATTCAAAATCATTTCCGCTGAATAGGATTACATAAGAAGACCTTAGACTCTTTTTTGTTTCTCCTGAAAAATATACTCATGTGGGCGTGATGGTTTGCAATTCAGATCTTCAATTATAGTCGGTAGGTGAAGAAACATTGCTTCATATAAAATTAAAAAAAAATAGATACGAGCTTTAAACATCAATATGTCTTATGCCCATCTTACATTTATGTACTGTTCATCTGATTTAGCTAATAAATGGTCGTTACAAACTATTAATGCACATCACTAAAACGTATTTCTTTAATCTTTTTCATATTTCCCATCTACTGAGATGAAGATAGCCTTATTTCCTGTGGATGTTGACGAAATTTATTGAATTTGGTATTCTTCTGTACTAATGGTTCGTTCGTAATTTAATAGGTACAAATAAACTACAGCATATGTAAGCGATTTTTTTTTTTCAAGACAATACTAATTTTATTTACAACTATGTCTATCTTATTCTTCTACCATATCGTAACTTAACTTCAAAATGGATTGTGGTTGCATTTACTACCTCACTAGGAATTTTATGGGGTTCAACCTGTATAGTCTTATCTCAAAGTTATATTTTTAGCAGCATATTAGTTTTTTTTTAGAAAATAATAAAATTATATTAATTTAAAAATTCTTATGTACAATTAATTTTCTAAATGCATTATCTGATAATAATCTTTGTTAGTTAGAGGACTTATTACAAATTAAGGTAACATACTTTCGTAAGTATACAAGTATAGAAAGATACAATTGCAATGAGAACTGTAAAACATATGTAAACCGAAGCTTTTGCATGTATTACCGATATTAGAATAAATATTTATTTCACCTGAAAACCGGCTGATCCATTCTGATAGAGATGAAAGTTATTTCGAAAACAACAGACAGTGCACACCATATGCAGCACATCTTCCATTTGATCGAGAATATTTTCATTTACCTAACCAACCAAAGCAATCTGTTCCAATATTTCTCAGACAGAGAAAATTCTTGATGAATACGCGTGGGAAGATTCCAGTCAGCAGTGTCAGACTGAGCGTTTCAAGCAACAGAATTACACTTCAACCAGTGTCCCATATTTCTTAGTGGTTTAGAGTCTCTTACAATCTGCAAATGGCGCACTTCTTTCACAGTGATACTTTGTTTGATGAAATTTGATTGCCTCATTTCTTCTACTTTTAAAGATCAAAAAATCCTTCCATCCCCCATAGGAATGAGACTGAGAAAATTAAAACGTTAGTGTGAACAATGTATCTGCTTCTACACAAAAATGGCAATCCTGTTGAGTTCCTTTGTTGCTAACAGTCAGTGTTGAAACTTATTTGCACCAGGCCCCACAGTGTTAAGATGACTAATTGGTAAATTTAATGTTTGTTGCAAATATACTTAGGTTTCACTAGTTTTTTTAAATTATGATGTCCATGTGGCCTTGGATGTTGTATTACCGAGGTCCATGTTTATCATGATAAGGACTCATTATTCAGTCTGCCATGATCATGTTTATACTTGAGAAAAATTGCCTGTTATCAATAATACTACGTCGTTCCCGCAACCGTCACACGACAGTAGATATATTAAGCACGGTAAAAGAGGGTAAATACATTTTTCATTAATTAAATATCAGCGTTCGGCGTGTGATTGTGTAAGTTTGCGCTATTATTTGCGAGGTATTTTAGAATTTTTTGTTGCTGTAGTGAAATCGAGCTATTCTAAGATTTGAGCAGTTCTTGTGTATCTGTTGCGGTCTCTTAAAATACAGTATTCTCTTTGTTCAGCATTCTCAATCTTTGTGATTTGATAGTGTGCTGCATGTTGTAAAGCTGGATATATATGACTACCACTGCATTCAGTTTCTGAGACAGTGACAATATCCTGTCACGTAAAATGATTTTAGACACACCAAGCACTACTTCTTAGTTTGGAATAGTCAATGAAATTGCTGTCTACATGCTTATATCACAAACATCTGCGTGATTCGTATAGTCGTGAAGCTTTCCAACATTGAAGTTGAAGGGGTTAAATAATTTCTGACCGGCACTACAAAGAGTAAATAAATAATTAGTCCGCTAAAATACACTACACAACATAAAACTGGTCAGGCAATGACTCTTGGTGAAGCGGATGATGTGAAGGAACTTGAGGTGATTACGCTACTAGAATACTAATTCTTCAAAAGAGGATTTGTTTTAATTGGTGTGACAAGGTAGAGGGTATGTCACCCGTAACCAATAATAGGTCAACTAATCCTTGCTAGAAGGAGTTGATGTTTTTTAAAAAAAGTGATTGTGTTTTACAGTATATCACAGTTCTTTTCTTTCATCCCTTCAATTTCACGCTCGGAGATACTGAAATGGTTCCTGAAGAACTGGCATTAGAACATGTTCGAAGCTAGTTATTATGGGTACTAAAATGTTGGATAATCTACGTGACACGTGCTTAGGAAGAGAATGGTCACTACAGACCAAATGGGACGTTAGAACATACCATGCATCAGTAAGTGTGGTGTCGTGTGGGTAGCAGGGCAATGACCGAGAGAAAACACTAAGAGGAAACTGATTCTGTATATTTGATGGAAAATAAATGGCGTATTACATTGGAAGTTAGCGCTTTATAGCTTGAGTATGAAACTACAAGCAACACTGTGCAGATTAGCTACAGTGCTTTATGTTTTTGTGCCCAAAATGTCGACAACTAGAGTTTGCTCTGAGTGGGCAAGATTCAGGTAAATCCGACACACAGGTAATGTTACTTCACGTATATGTTATTGCTCTCTTTGGACTAAAAATATTATTTTTTTCTCAGCGGAAACATGATCTGAATGACTATTGTCCTCTGTTAAAAATTTTATAATAGGGAGTTTTATTTTTCTTGAGCGCAAGGAATATTTTGTTTTCGTGTAACTGCATGTAATTTCGCGGCATACATCGTGCAGTGCTCACTGCTACACAGATATTTTATATCAAGAGAATAGAACAAACACGTTAATAATTTTCCATAAAATGCATTTATGTGTAGGTCTAATCATATAGAAACATTTGTAATCTAATGCACTTTGTAATTTAATGGCATATTCGGATAGAAGGTGGTGATAAAGAAACCCGCTTTAGCTGGAGTAGCCAATATATTATTAGTGCTTAGCATCGCAAATAATGAAACGTAGGACATATATTAGTGCAAAAGAGACGGAAGCTATTTGCTTGAATGCAGAAGGGGCATACATTCATCATAACAGAAAACTAATGGAATTGATTAATTCTTTCATCAATATATTGAGTAAATAATTTTCGATATGTTTTAATGATTTTCATGGAACTTTAAAAATATGAGTTAACGTTAATAATATATTTTGTTCTTGTTTTACTTAAATAGAAATATAAAATGGAACATAGGACAAATTTTATGTTCCTTTTATGCCTAAAAACGGACTTTGATGAACTCTTGTTCGGGAGACCTCTTTCTTGGATTAAATCAAAGAATCACTGGATTAAGAGAAGGTATGCCTCGTTCATTACGCATCAGCAGCAAGTGGTTTGAAGCTCTATACAACCAATCTGTCCGTCTGTAGACAACTTTCAACTCAGGAGCCTAGCAAGGTGCTTGAGGCGCTGTGCCAGGGTTCTTGCCGAAAAGTGTTCAAATCCATATCAACATGCACGGCAGTGCATGAGCCAAGTTCTTCACGTCAGAAAACGTTAGCACTGCCAGAAGCATGTTATACAGGAACAAGAGTTTATGGCAAAATCGACGATTTGGGGGCCCCGTAAGAAAAAAGATGTTAAAGATAGGAATATGAGCTTTTGCCGTTAAGGAGATATGGTAAATATGTGCAGATGTACAAAATTTCATATTCGTATCTCAAACTATGTTCTAGTTGTGGACCCCTGAAATTGCACATTTTAGGCTAACTGACTCACTCACTCACTCACTCACTCACTGACTGACTGACTGACTGACTCACTCACTCATCATATTGTTTAGGGTGTTTGGAGTAATCTAGAAACATGAAATTTGGTATGAAGGTAGAGGATGATAAGTAGATAAAGGAAAAATTCCGACATTTTGAAAAGGTCGCCATCTTGGATTCAAAATGGCCGCCAAACCTAAAATTTCAAAGAATACACAGCCTAAACGGCT
>JAGDQP010043884.1:0-16080 GCA_022664845.1 Lepisma saccharinum | reverse complement strand
ACCCAAAGGTACAGGAGGATTTTTTTTTGTCAGAATCCCTTTTCATTGTTTTTGGCCTGAATCTCAAGGTTCAATTTCGATTCCATTTTACTTTGGATAGCTTTCTCAATATTGAAGCAAACATTACACAAAATGCTAACCCCATAACCTTCTACTTCATCGCCGTCATCGTCTTTAGAAGAATGTCCACAGATGGTATGAACGTTTCGACCACACTTTTGACATGTATGAGCACCGCTGGTTTCTTTTAAGCAGACGCAACAGATATCAGAAAAAGAAGGATGTTCGGTAACCACGGAAATGGAAGGGTCTTCGATAACCATGGCTTCATCACTGTTTTAGTTTCCTCCATCATGGATTTCATTCTCATCTATGTCTTCTGCAAGGAGCTGTGCTTCCTGCATTGATTCGTCTCGTCTTTCTTCCTGCTGTTGTGTTTGTACGCTCTTTATTATTTTTTCCAGCTCTTCCTCAGTCTCTACGTCTTGTAAAACGTCGTCAGGCAGGGACGACGTCTAGAGACCTACTCTAGCTTTGCAGCCGAACAGAGCTTCGTATGGTGACCTATTAATGCCAGAATGAAAAGCTTTGTTTTTCATAAGTTGGACGAACCGCAGTCCTTCACTCGAGCAGCTAGTTTTTTCATCTTGCATCCAAGCACACAGCATATTTTCAACTACGACGCTCCCCTGACTTTGTGAGTGGAGCGGCTTACCATGGACGATCTTCAAGGTGGGCCAATACTCCTTTAGGCTGCTTTCCACATTGTTTGCAAATTCCGTGCCGTTATCGGACTGTAGAATCGTTGGAGCACCAAGCAACGTAAAAATGTCGATGAGGTTTTAGACTATTTCTTCCGCTCTCTTTGATTTTAGTCTTATTCTCGACCATCATTACGTCATAGTGTTTCAGCAGCCAATAGTCTCGTGGTTCCTTCTTCATAGTCGTCTTAGCCTTTTTCACTTCGTCGACTAACTTTTGGTAACTGGTTTCGGTTAGGAAAACACAGTTTTTAGCAGCATTGGCTCTTACTTGAGATAATTCATCGCAGAACCGTCGTTGCATATCAGCATGGCGTGATTCCTGTCTTGGCACTACACTCCCTTCCGATATGGTGATCCAAGAACAACGGGAAAGGATGACGGGAGAGCGTCTGAGGAACATCAGCCGGATGCTATACACTGGAGAGCTATTATGGCGATATCCGTGGCGTGATTGTTGAACGTCGTACAACAATACGCTGTCTTGCGATAATTATTGACGTGTACGGCAGACACGTGCTTCGCAACAATTAAACAAAGAATCGAATCCCACCGCAAAAAGTGGTGTCGGGATTAGGCGTATTATATTCTTTGCCGGCAGACAATCCGGCAAAGTATACAATGCCTAGGCAATGTATGAAATATCAATCATTTCATACTTTGACGTTCGATTTTAGGCATTCTATAGAATGCCGGATTTAAAACACTTTGCCGGTAACATATACATTAAATATGTATTCTAACAAAAATATCCTTGCACAAAATCTTGACTGAATTGAATATATTTAAGGCTTTGAGGCATCTGTGGTTAAAGATGGGTAGGGTAGAGGAAAAGATATGAAAAGAGTGGGTCTGGGCCTAACTGGTCACACTATCCCGACATTTGAATGGTGTAACTGATAGAAAAAGATCCAAAACCTCAGTCAGGATGATCCAAAACTGGTATCAAATCCAGAACTTCCCGAATGCGAAGCCAATGCTCTTTCAACTGAACTACAGCCGCTTGGTTGGGCTGTAAGTGAAACGATAGGACAATTCTCTCAAGAAAAAAAAGATATGCATAGGACAAATTCTCTTTTTTCAAATTCGTTGTTAAGAGACACATTTCTCTTTACGTTGAAAGCAAGATACTTATGGAGCCATATAGAAGTGAGACGTCTCATATATATACTGTAAACCAGTTAGTTTGTTAATTTGAACGTAAAATGCCGAAAATATTCCGTAGAATAAAGAATATGGTCAAAATGAAGCTTACGTTAGTAAAAAATGTTGAAAATGTCTCCAACCCTTAATTGTCAATGTCTGACAGGTCATAAATATTATTTTTAGGTAACAGTAAGGAATCAGTAAGGCAGTTCACTCTAACGATATAGTCACTTCTTTCCAGCTTACTAAGAAACGTTCTACGTTTTCATAGCTTATGTTGTTGCTGTCTTCGGGTGACCAAATATGGGAACATCGCATACAGAACCGATATTCTCTGCTGGTGCCATCATTCAATGTGTCAAACTGAACATAAAAGACGTATGGTTAGATGTTCCTGCGCTAATTCATAATCAATCTTGTTCACTCATTATCCAAAAGCTGCATTACCTTTGCCCTACGTTTACGTTATTTAAGTTAACAATGTTAGGTGTTGATTCTATATTTAATCGTGGACACGCCATATCGTTGTATTCGATCAAAAATCCAACTTTAAAACACTGTGTCAGCGAAAGACGTTATAATCGATTTGTGACGGCGTACAGAGGTGTGTGTAAAGTGGCTTAACTCTTAACAGTTTTCAAAATATATCTGTCACTCTGATCACTAGTCCCATAAGACTAATTTACACAAATCAAAACATATCATATTGCAACCATTGCAAGAAAATCAATAACGCTTAACCACCTAATGTAAAACCATATAATAGTTTTCTTATTGGGTTTACACTTGTCTGAACTCTTTTTTTTTCCATCTCCAGCAACCTCAAAGTTCGTCACAATTATTGCTGTGATGTTCCTGCTCTGTACCTGACGAATGCCACCATATTCAACACTTAAACAACTACTTAGCACTGCAGCATTGAACCCTCATTCGTAGTAGAGCCTCACGGCCTGTGCTGTTATTTGCTAACTCGAAAAAACCATGGCTATTTGAAACGGAACAGAACGATAAACAATTAAACATGGCACATTCATCCTACTTACACTCATCAACAGCTTTACAAAATAATAATAATAATAATACTAGTCATTGTATAAATCGGACGTCACTTTTTGCACACATCCTGTATTTAGTTGTAGTAGCACAAAAGAGTAAACAAACGGGCTAACTATCACCTAAGCTTCAGATAGGTATACTGTAAAAACCAACCCATCCTTTTTCTCGAAATGGACCCTAATAGCAACAACCAAGGAGTTACGTGAGAATTCCCAGAGAGAGCAAGTTCCACAGGTCTTGATTAAGGGCAACATTGCTTAGCAAAGTTGAACCCACGTCCCCCCCCCTCTATGAAACAGAAACTAACTGATAAGAAAGCAATTTAGAACACAGATATATTAGTGAGCTTCGCACCTTCAATCACATGACTTACTGACATACATTTAAATGTCTCACTAATCATCATTATCATCACAGCACGACGATGACACTCGCTACCTTCTGGCCAACCATTAAATACCACACATTCACATGTTTACTCCTAATCTAACCCAATGAACGCCATGCTAATAAGGGCTTAGCTCTTCACTAAATGTACTTTGGAAAAACAAGTATTTTTTCGAGCCTAAAAATGATTGTGCATAGAAATAACTGACATTTACATAATTATACAAGACAGAATTGAAAAAATAGAGGTTAGAACGATATAAACCTAGTTATAGTAAAGTATATTGTATGCAGAGAAACTTACAAGCCATCTTACTTAGGAACCAAACCAATGTTACAGAAAACACTATATTTTTACATTAAATAACACATTTAAAACAAACAAAACGTTCACGAAATAGGTTGAGATTAGTTGAACACTAAAATGCAAGTAATTAAATCAAAGTTTTTCAGAAAGATTGAAACTGAAATGCGACGAGTTAATTTTAAAATTGCAAACTGTTTAGTCCATCTGGCGTCATTTTAGTAAGGCAGTTATGCATGTAATTTTACAGAAAATAATTGAAAAAAAAAGATGAACACGTTTTATGTAAATCTTTTAGAGTAAAAACAAATATTATGTAATTCTTATAAATCGGTTCAAATTAAATACATTTTTTTTGTAATGAAAGCAAGGTTATTGGATATTTCTTGAAAATGCTAATTGTGTAAAATAAAACCGAAATGAAAAGGAGTTAATTTAATTCAGACCAATGAAAAAAGAACTAAACCTAACTCACCAACATCCACATGTTTGCTAATAGTTTTGCCGAGGGAAAATTGATAATTGAGTTAAGTCCATTGAGTTCGTGAAATACTGTCGGGAGATATAACACCACTGAGAAAAATTAACCATGGATAAACATATGTTAATTACACACGCAAAAATTTACAGATGAATTCACAACAAAAAATAACGGTAATCCACAGGCAACGTACTGATGACACATTCCAACTAACATTTTCACTTCATTTATTCGAAAAGTAAAATACATACTACATACATAGATGGTTCTTCTCTGCAGAGGATGTAATTTTTTTTATAATATTGACACATACTGTATTTAAGATGCAAATATATTATTCACCTTCATATGATTGCATACACCACGCCAATTCCTTCGTCTCTCAATAAACACGTGTACCTAAAAATTTATGAAAAGTTCAGCTCTTGTAGAATGCATCCACATGATTAAGCAACATAGCATCAGTCTTCTTCATTTACCACAAAATAAATTGAAGAGCTGATAGTAAATACCGGACAAGTCCCAAGAACCTAGTTCTTCTGTTACTTTCTTATCGTTTTCGCATATGTTCAACTTTCTGTATCTTGGGATCTTTCCGCTTTGTGAATAAACTATAACGTTACCACCAGGTGGACCTAGTAGCAAGGAATAAGAAGGTGTCAGCATCTCAAATAGTGAATATATGAACTTGTCGGCTTTTTGACATCAGTTCTTGAATTACAGAGTAAACAACAAACATTTTATATAAAAGTGAATTCAACCTATTTTAATTTGTTTGCATAGATCTCTCTTCTGAAACAGCATCCATTTTGTTTTCAAAGAAACGATATGTATAAAAAAGTTTGGAGGAGTTGCCATGTTATGAATTTTTGTTTCTTTGTTGTTGTATGATTACATTAGAAACACTTGTTACACTCCATTGGTACACGTATAAATTACAGTTCTCATTCTTTGCATCGAGCTCCTTCTAAATATAAGGAATAGTCGACTCATTTTGCACGGATGACAACAATTCTTCCACTGGGATACCAGGCTACGGCTTTCGAAGAACTCTTCTGGCTGTGAGTGGTGCCAATTTTGCACTTCTTACCCTCTAAACTTTTATTCAAGTACACAAACACACGGAAATCGCATGGAGAGAAATCAGGGTTGTATGCTGGACGAACCAAGACTTTTTAATGGAATTTGAGGAGTGTAGTAGCTTGCGTGCAGCTTTCTGTATAGGTCCTAGCATTGTCGTGAACGAGGATAACGGTCCACGTTAGGAAACCACGGCTCTTGGGCCTGATCTGCTACAGAAAGGGTGTTGGATGTTGTGGTCAACATTGATGATCTCACCTCGCTTCAAGCATGTCATTACAATTGTCCGTGGAGATAGTGAAATAGTCATTATCACTTGTTTTTGCAAAGGTCTATTGTTGGATTTTCTGCAATCGGTAGCGGTGTAGATTCTCTTGACAGAACCATATACATGCTAGTTTTTGTTCAGCAGTCATATTTCGTGCCCAGATGGACACAAACCTTACGAAAATGCATCTTGATGTGCAGTATTGTATGAACACTACTATGGGTCATGTCGACAATAACAACTAATTACTCTTCTATGATACGCTTATCATCCCGTATTAGTTTATCAACCCTCTGGACATTTGCTGCCGCTGGGTTTATCTTGGTCGTGGATCATTCTGTAAAGATGAATGAACGCTTAGAAACTTTGACTGCCCTGCAGTCCTTGACGACGGAATCACTTAAAGAATGGCGGATAATATGGAGCTCCCATTCTGCGGTGGTTATAAGGCGGTGTGTTTATTTCGGCTGTGATAAACGGATCACACCACGCTGTTTTTCCTTGGAAGTCTCCACCATTCACACAGACACTTATCGGCTCACCCATTCCACCAAACAAGAACATGTGGCACCATTTGCCTACAAGAACTGCGTGTTGCAAACGGTGGAGAGTCTTGATATGTCATATACATTATTTTCCTTCCGCCAAGTTTAATTTGACTGCCCCTTTTAACGAGAAAAGTGGTTATTTACTTTTCTTTGCAGTTAAAGCGCTAGACCATCACTGAAATAACACAGTTTCTATTCTTACTCCCATCAGTATTTTTTTTTATGGGTACTTCCAACGAAAATGTTCACGTAGGGATCGGAAGCGAAAAAAAATATTGAAACAGTTGACATGTCTATAGGATATTTTCAAAATGTAGAAGAAGTGAGCTGTTATTATTTTATAATGTAGTCTAGAAGTACAATTGGGAACTGTGCGCTAGCCACGCCCACTTCAATATGACGAGTATTCCGTCAACTAATCACAAACTTCAAACTGACTGGAAACAAATTTGTGATTTGCTAAGAACATTTACACCGAATTGAAGTGGGCGGGGCGAGCAAAATACTGCCGATATGTGAATTCAGCAGTTATGATAATATCGTATATAAAGAATAAAACAAAATTACATGCATAAATTTAGTGTGTGTTAGAAAGCTCATAATTATAATGATTATGTTTGTACATGAAATGTAAAGTTAGTCGTTATAATCATTATTGGTGAGCAACGTCGATAGTTATTTTCCGCGTCTTCTCATGAATAAGCATTTAAGCATTTGTAATGGATTCTGTTTATATCTTTTATAGACCGTTCAGCGTTAATGGTTTCCATCCTGGCTTTTAAACGGTTATCTTTTAATGTATCGCTGAACATAATCTCTTCCATCTACGTCATCCTTTCCTTCTTTTTTTTTTTTTTTTGTCATTTCCTTTCTGTTTGTTTGTAATCGCTTGATGGTTAAGGGTTTGAGCTGGAATGAGGACACACAGTGTCACAACGCTCATGATGAGTCTACGACATCACCTCCGGGTCATTACTTCCAGTCACGAAGATAAGACGAACGCCTCCTATCCTCAAGCCCTTCTTTACTCGATCCAACTTCGGTTTTTTTTTCGTCGCATTTTTCTTGTTTAATGGCTTCAAGCTGATCACCCTCTACTGAACACGTCTTTCGCAGTGAAATTATGCTTTCTTATCAGGATGCATTAAACTGCCTTCTTTCCTTTCTCTACTCTTTCTTGCAAAGTTTTAAATTTTTATGATTTTTCCTTTTATAGTTTTCATGATAGTGTTTGGAGATGCATTTTGAGAGCATATTTCAAATATTTGGAGGTGTATGTAATTCACACCTCTATAAACAACTAGTAAGGAATAGAAAGTCAACTACAGTACTATGAATATTACAATGGTCTATTATTATAAGGCGATAGTCTGATGTACCCTTAAAAAGGAACAAACTTGAGCTATAGTAAACAATCGTGAAATTGGAGCATGCGTTTCATGAGTGCCCAGATGGGCTTTACTTGTAAGGTCAGCTTACAAATAGTTTCACTTTTCTGTGAAGAAATATTCAAATTAATTATTTTTAATTCGATTTAGTTTGAACATTTCAGTATATATGAGAAGTCCAGATGCCAAGGGATACAAGTGACATTGACACAAGTGACAAATAAAAAAAAAAGTTCCAAATATATATACAACCCGAAATATATGTGACACAAAACTGTCATATTTTGTGCAAAGAAACCTTGGACCTTAACGTGTCCATGTGCAAAATATGACATTTTTGTGTTACAAATATTTTGGGTTATTTACAAATGATTACCTGCAGAATTTTAAGAGTGACGACTCTTAAAATTCTTCACTAGCGTCATAATATTTAATTAATGCCCCAAAATTTGATTTGTATATTGCCTTACAGTGTTGATCTATTTACAACCTTTTTCCCGTCGTTACTCAATATTTTTTCCTTACCCGAAATATCGAAGTTAGTACCCCTAAGGGGACGAGTACTCCAAGTTGAGAATCACTGACCCATGACGAAACCTGATTTTAGCAGAGCGCCAATAATGAACACATTAAAATAAGCGGAAATAACTTTATAGTATAAGTTTGTGACGGCCTTGAAGGTGTTTGGGAATTGCCTAGTCATTAGCCAGTAGTGACTAGTACAGGCGCACTCGCTAGCCAGTAATGACTAGAACATGCACACTCACTAGTCAGTAGCAACTAGCACAGACGCACCAAATTTGAATGAATTCAGTCGATCTCTTGGACAATAATATTTGGATATGCGTATAGCAGAAAATGAAACACGGTAACGAGAAAATTGTAGCAGCAAATCGTATATTGCTAAGCATTGAAAGTAAGTTTGAAGGAATAACTAAAAAATAGAGTATAATAGACCAGGTCGTTCGGAAAGAAATGGCTCAAATGAACAATGTCCACATTCAACTCTCGTTGTCTTCTATTCAACGAAGCCGACGAGACCGCGAGTAATATCCGTTAAACTTTACAGCAACAGGCAGTCTTCCCATCATATGAAGTGTTGCTATAGGTCCCATAGGAGAGGACATGTTAGTACTTTGTGCAATATGTTGAAACACCGATGGTTCAAAGGTTTCACTCTAACAATTTCAGACCATCTGCAAGAGATAGATACAGTAAAAAAATAGAGTTAACTACAGCATGAACTGACGCAGTATCACAGTTGTTATAGTTACATGAAGTAAGAAATTGAGAAATTCACGACACTCCAAAAGAATATAGTCAAAATCAGAGTGGAAATGTACAAAATTACTGCAACGAAAAGCTGTAGGGCTATCCGATTGAATACTGCAGGCTAAATCGAGGTCGCCGATTTCTAATTTTAAGTAAAATTCTTCCTGATTGCTTTCATTGAATTTTGACCAGCGTGACAGGCACACAGACAACAAAACAAAAATATGAGGGTCCTGCAACACATTTGGAAGGATGCTAATATTGTTACTAATTTGAAACTTAAATTCATAGATCTATATTTATTTACATTTCACCAATAAATATTCCGAACAATAACAGTCACTCATTTACAAGTCACTCGTAGTGGGAAGTCTTCATAATTTTGGAGCAAAATTTTCATCACAAACAAACATTTCTCTTGACATTATTTCTCCCCTTTTCCGTTTTCTGTTTACCCCCGCAGTGAAGTGAAATGAAGTCAAGAGTTGTCAAATAAAAGCCAAAAATTTTGAGCTAACTAAATTTACTAGGCATTGGCTTCGTTGTTCTTCCCTCCTCCCCTACTCTGCCCTCTTGTGACCCCCCTAATATATTAACCAACTAGCACGTCCGCCCGCTCGCCCACCCGCAATGTCTTGTCTGTTAGGCGTGAAATCTTGTTGCTCTTACAGGCTGACGTTTTTAGCTTAATATTCAGCTAAGGAGAGAGAGAGAGACCAGCGACAGAGAAAGAGCTCTTGTTCGGTGAAGAATATCTTCTCCTCTCCTTTACTCTTTCTACCCACTCTTGTTCCGTTCTCTTTCGCTGCCTCCTCTCTGCGCCATCAGCCAAGAGCTGATGAGAGAGATGTGACACATCAAGCTGTAAAAGTTTACCAAGAGAGAAAGTTTGCTTATCATGAAAGCAAGTCAGTGTTGCCAACTGTAATTAGCTATTTTATTTGTCAGTGATTTTTGTAACAATCTTTTAGAGAAAAATCAAGAAATTCTATTACGGTAATCTATATTAACTATTACGGTAATTATTTTGATAAACATAAAAATACTTTTATTCGTTGCCACGTCACATTGTTTTCTTAGAATCTCCATTAATCATCATCACCATCATCATCTTCTTCTTTCAGTACCCAGTGACTGAACGTGTACGTAATAAATGGGGATTTGAGTTACAGTTTTGCACCAATTGTTTGGAGTGCTTTTTCTATGTTGCCGAACTTCGGAAGAATTGAATTAAATTGATGACGTTGTTAGCTCAAGCTGGGATAGGGCAAAGAGAACACGTGGGAAGGAACTTGTCCAGGGTCTAGTTTGAAGGTACCATCCCGGGATTAACCTGGTGTGACACAGGAAAAACACCGGCTGTAGTTTAGTCAGGACTGACTCTACAATTCTGGTATATCGGTTGTAAGAATTTAAATTGAATTTAATTTTAAGGCCTTTAGGATGGATGACGATGGGTTGAATTGGTGGAATGAAGAAAGTGGGAGAAAACGGGAGAACCCAGAGAAAACCCACGCTCACGGTGTTTGTCCACCACAAAGCAGGGCATGGCATGAGCTACGACACCTAGCACCAGAGAGGTGCTCTACCAATTGAGCCACCGCGGTCCCCGGATTGTCAGAATTCCTATATTTTCGTAGCACTGGAAAGTCGGAATTCTTGCTGTTTCGGAAACCCATAATTCTGAAATTTAGGAATGTTGGAGAATTGACGTAATATCTGTGTTCAAATTTAGAAATGCTGTAATTGCGAATTAATGCCAGAATATTATGAGTTCCGAATATCGAAATTGGATATAGACTTTCCAACACCTCACTCGGGGGCAAATGTCTAGACAGCGAAATGTCTGGTGCTATCGATTCATAGTTAGTTCAGCGAGCATTTTCTCTTAGCCTTTCAGATGGACGTTTATTTTAATTCCTTTACGAGGACTATTTTTTTCTGTGGTAGTGGGCTATTGCAAATAAACAAGAGTAAGACATACGAAAGTTACACACTACCTTAACCAGTTTTCGAAGAAGTCTCATCTACATTCATGTGTCGGTCATAATATGGCAAAAGATTTTTATTTCCTTTATCAATAAAAGTTGTCATCTCAGTGATTAGTCTCATCACCGACATTAGTTAGTTCTTTTGGAAACTTCTGACCTCATTCCCGTACCAAACCGACACGCATAAGGCTGATCTGTAACCAACTTACATTTTCCGATTACTTTCGGCCTCATTCAGTTCTTCAACTTGAATAAACTGAATGAGACACATTGCAGATCCTCGACTTTTACTAGTCATGTTAAGTGTCCAAGAATTCGATCGAAATTAATAGAAGAATATGTGTTGTATATGGAGACAAGTTTATGCTTACTGGTTCTGTATGAGGATACTTTCTTAAGTTTCGATAAAAACAAACTATGATCTATGATAAGACCTGTTGCCTGTGATGTCATTCCGGTGGTAACGAACTGCTATCTATGGTAAGGCCCGTTGTCTATGATTTCATTCAAGTAGTAATGAACAGTTATCTATGATAAGGCCTGCTGTCTATGATGTCATTCAGGTGGTAACGAACTGTTGTTTATGATAAGACTTGTTGTCTACGATGTGATTCAGGTGATAACGAACTGTTGTTTATGATAAGACCTGTTGTTTATGATAAGACCTGTTGTTTATGATAAGACCTGTTGTCTACGATGTCATTCAGGTGGTAACGAACTGTTGTTTATGATAAGACCTGTTGCCTACGATGTCATTCAGGTGATAACGAACTGTTGTTTATGATAAGACCTGTTGTCTATTATGTCATTCAGGTGGTAACGAACTGTTGTTGATAAAACCTGTTGTCTATGATGTCATTCAGGTGGTAACATATATTTAGCAACAGATATAAAACCTTCTGCCTAGTTACGACAAATGCAGGAATGACGGTTAAGAGTACTTGCGATATGTAGTATAAATGTATACGTAACTTGTGTTCATAATGACAATTGAAGCGTACAGGGAAAGAAGGGGGGAAGATGCATGAAAGGTGGTTTCTCGTAAAACGCATTTTAAAGTTCAGCTCTCCCAATTTACTCCCAATGTATTTCATATTCTTAATCCCGCTATAACTAGGTAATTGTTTGAACTTTTGAATTGAAAATTTCTAAACGGTTAGCTCCCATTATGTAGTACTTGTTACAAGTGCAAACTCATTTCTTAAAAAAAAAAAAAAAAGTTCACCTTCCCCTGCTTTCCCTATAAGCTCAACCTCAACCATAGTTCTTGCAGCAATAAAGTTAGATATTTCTAATGAGTCAGATTCACGGGAAGAATCAACGTGGACGTCATAATTCAAGTTTAGTTAATTTAGGACAATGCATTTCATTGCTAGTCACATATTATTGCAAAATTCCCCCAGAAAAACACTGTAATTCCTTCTGTTGCACTACTATTTAAGGCAATATGCAAAGCAGCAGCAATATTACGGAAATTTCGTTTTCCCTTCTGTTTCGTGCAAGTGGGAGTGGAACTCATAGTTTCCGCAAGAGTCACGCCACTGTTCACTTCTTCACCTTTCGATTTGCACGCGTGCAGTTGCAATATTCTTTTTATGCGTTATTGTTTGTATCTACTGCAGACTTTATTCCGCCAATGAACTGGATTCCTGGTTCCAAAGTGTCCAATGGTCTGGTACTAATCGAAATCAGCCATGTGTTTTGTTTTATTTTAATTGCTATTTGTTTCTGTACTTGGTAAGTATTAATTACCCAGCTAGATTTCCAAATACTGCACACGAATGTCTTTTTTTTTTCGTTACAAAAAAAAATATAAATAAACGCACGTGTAAGAGAGTTAATACTATTCAAAGGATTGTCTCTACACGTGCAGATTGATTACTTTATGATCGCTTGTAAAGTAAACAGTACAAGAATTTGAACACCGTTCTTGACGCGCCATTTCCTGTCTTTCGAAATTTTCTCAGATCCCTGGCCATGAACCTTTTGTTCCGAGAGGTCGAAAACTTTATTGCACTCGTGACTATTAAGAATTGTCGGTCACTGCATGTAACCCGAAAGCAAGTAGCAACGTCATCTACTAATGTATGTGCTAAGCGAGGGGTCTCCAACCTACGGCCCGCGAGCTAAATTTGGCGTGCGTAGTGGTATTGACTAGCTCCGAATTACAAATACAACCTGCAAAAAGGTCAAAGTATTAAAATTACTAGAATTGTTTAGAATCCGGCCCGATGACAAAGAGATTGGAAACCTGTGTGTTATGACACTCCTTTTCTTATTTTATATTTTTATATACCTTCAACGGGGATTACTTTGGGTTAAACTAGAACGTAAAGATTTAACAAGTTTTACTGATTGGTTTACGAACTACGCAAATGTGAACTTTTGTCTCAATATAGGATGTGAAGTTCCACTTACTATTGGTATTTGATGTTTACTTATATGGTTTCTTTAAACTTTATTTTATATGGACCAGTCTAGTAGCTGTTGACTTCGACCCGTCACGATTATCCGTCACTTTAGAGTTAAAATACACTCATGCCCTTGTCGGGACTCGAACCCGGGACCTTCGAGTCATTTCATACAGGACTTTTATTCTTAGAAACAAAAAAACAACAAGATGTAAGATTTGTGAAGGATTAAGCCATGATTTCACTTAAGGTACCATCCCGACATAGCCTGGTGTGACAAAGAAAAAAAAACTTCAGTCAGGATGGCCAATTGCTGGGATTGACTAGTAGATAGAGTCGCTAAAATAGTAGATTACACATAGGCGATAAACCGTTGGGTAGCTGGCCGGCACCAGGTTCAATTCCCACCGAGGTCGTTTCATTTTTCTTTTTTAATTCATAAGAACAAAACTTTTATTTCTTATTATTTATGTATCAATGCTCCTTTTTAACATTTTCAACATTTTGCTGCGTAACAAATGATGGAAATGAATCTAAAACAGGTTACATTCCCATCGTAAAGAGCTACATGAATACCATATTTATTTTTTTCTAGCAAAAGTTTCTTATCTTGTTTGGTTATAAAATTGCTCTTAAAGACTGGTTCCTCTTTCCGCTCTTCCAAATTTAGTGTGCGGTTCATAATTGGAAGTCTCCAGCGACCATTTTTGACGACGCTTTCTTCAACATGTTACCTACAACAAGTTCTTTGTGTAAAAAAAAACACAATTCAAACCATTTCAATCTACGTCACATATACCCTATTATTATATTCCTTGTATGATTCCAAAAGAATAATACCAATTATATTTATTTACGTTCTCGAGATTCATTTACTTCTTTTACAAACTTCTTGTTAGAACTTTTCTTTCTGTTTTTCTTCCTTGAATCCCAAGAAATTTAAAATTAGGTTAAAAAGTTTTACTTGCGTTCTACATTCCCTTCCCCTTTTAAATTTTTTCTTCCATTTGCAGTATAAGCTCTCAGGATGTTAATTGCCATTTTTAATTTACTAAAACAAATGAACAGAGCAAATAAGAAACCTTCCTGTGAAAAAAAAAGAATCTAGCTTTTGTTCTCAACAACGAGAGAAAAAGAATATTTCAGTCGTATTTCTCTTTTGCTTTAGGCATTTCTAAGGTGAAGAATTACCAAGAGAAAAAGGTTTTATTTATTCGTCTTAAAGGAAAAAGAACTCAAAGCAATGGTCCAAAGGCAAACAGCACTTACGAAGAATGAAACCAAACAAATTAAGGACAAAAATAAACAAGAAGAAAGTAATGGAAGAGGAATGAAGGAAGGAATTTCCACTTTGAATTGATTTTGTGGTTATTATCTTCAAGAAGACAATAAACAACTGCTAAAATTAGTATCACAGATAATAATAAGTTCCCCATTTTGTTCTAAGAATACAGGCAAGCAAGGCGGCATCTCTCCTCCTCTTTAGATATCAGAATCCATGCTGATTTTATTTTATTTATTGAGGTGAGTGAGCAAATCACTTGCCAACTTTTTCAATCTTTATCACGCAAGTCTTTTGATTCATGACCGCAAAATTTTGCACGACGAAGTGATCAGAGTGCACGAGGTTTGTATATACTTTCGAATTTGGTTGGTTGTGTTATTCCTGAAACAGAGTGGTTCCAACTTGGATCCTCAAATCGATTCCTTGCAACGTTAGATACAGCTATATTTTAGCTATTAATCCGAAATTATGCATTAGAGGATCATTCTGAAATTATGGGGGAAATTCGTATCTTTCATTCATTTGGAAAAATCTGGTATATTTTGTTTTTAAAAATCGATTGTATACATAAAAAATCATAAAAGGATTTTGTTTCTGAAGTAGTTTTCAAAACATTAAATTTTATATTTAATTAAGTAAGTAAAAATATTATAAATGTCACCTCCATGGAAAGTCTTCAATCACGGTTTAACACCTTGATTTTTCTGATAATTATTAAAACCACATAATTGTCTATTTCCTTTATGAAAAAAAAACATATTTAAAAGGTACCAATTTCATAGGAAAAAAATAATGAAATAAAAAAATAATTATCACATCGCTATAATTCTATGAACTTCGTCTCCACGTTCTGCTGTCACCTCCGTGGATTAAGTTACGAAGGTCTGGTAAAATCCACCAGGCAGGAGCACATATCTCACTCTATTTCCTAGACAATCTCTGTTTTGCTATTTTGATTGTAGGATTTCTTGTTTGTACAAGTATGCTTCATTTTTACTTTTATTTTAACTAGAAGCTGGTGAAATGCAATAATTCTTTAATTGTTTGTCGCCTCCGTGGCTTATTTCAAGTTTTATTGATATATTGAATTATCTTCACAAACATTATGAATAGAGTAGATCTTAAATTGAAACCAACACCACAAAGTCAAGCCTTTCATAAGTTAGGTTGTACTGGGCAAAATAAAGAAATTTCATATCTCAGTGGATGTCACATCCGTGGATCAAGAAACTTGTTAAATAAACCACTGTATTAAAAACATGTTTCTTGAGCTCTGTTGACAGTTCATATTACAAAATTTAAAAGTGCACACATTAAATTACGGTCAATATAATTAACACTTTTCGTTTTCCAGTTTTATAACTCGAATTTCCTCTAATTTCAGAATGACCCTAGTACTTAGTGCATGGAAATATATTTATATCAATATGTAACAGGATACTATGGTAGTTTATTATTGCAAATTTGTCACTATGTGTTTGCTGATGTGTTGTGCATATTGTAAATAATGTCGCAATTCATTTTTATTAAATCGCTATCGTATAAAGTTCACTATAGAATATTAAAATATGTTTTCTGTTTGAGTAAACATTCAAAGAAACAATACATTAAGAGTACCTGTCCATAATTTAAATAAGCACCTTCAGTGTTGTCCTCTATGTTGCACTGGATAAAACTTGTATTAAGCCTACGTAAATACGTA
>JAGDQP010043883.1:0-16081 GCA_022664845.1 Lepisma saccharinum | reverse complement strand
TTTTTTTTTTCTTTATTATACTCTTAATCATTTCATGGGTCATTATGAGAATTTTCTCATAATCATACTGTTTGGGAGGTTTTATGATGATAATATGAGAAATGGAAGTGAGGTGCAGTTTGACGCCACAACACTTTAATACTTAGACATATGGGTGATCATCTTCTTGCTCAGGGGCATCTCTGAGCATAATGAGAGACAAATGCAGCCCTGTTAATACAATGATGATTACTGTGCAGTAAATGTGGGTGCGATATAATGAGGTATGTTAGGGATGCTTAGAGCAGTGGCTTGGTTAAAGTCCGGATGGTTTGGTGTGAGTATGTATTGGTAGATGGAGAATAGTAATGATAGTGGAGTATGTGTATGCGTGGATGGGGCAAGAAAGTGTTCGTGTGAATTTATTATGTCGTAGAAAAGTAGGTGATGTGTTTCCAGACGTTTAGTGATGTATTTAAGGCGTTGGGTTTCTAGATGCTGAAGTAGATGTGGAAAGTTTATTCTATCGTATAATTCCTGGGTTGGGCTGGGAAGTTTTATCCGGAAGGCGATTCGCAGGGCATGTCGTTCCATTATTTGGAGTTTCTGGTAAATTTTATGGTTTGCTGCGATCCAAGCGGTGAATCCATACGTGAGCACTGGTCTAAGAAAAACTTTATATGTGTTTATAATGGTCTGTGATTTTAATCCCCAAGTTGTTCCGGTAAGTCGTTTTAGGAGGTTGAGACGGTTGTAAGCTTTGCTAATGACGTTATTTAAATGAGGACGCCACGTGAGATGTTGATCAAGTATGAGACCAAGATAAGTTACTTGTTTTGATGGTTTTATTGGTTCATGCAAGACTGTTAAGGAGAGTTTGGATGGATTTCGATGAACTCGGGAACGATGTTTCGGTGGAAGGAATAAAATCGCCTGCGTTTTACGTGAGTTGATTGTGAGGCCCCACTTACTGCACCAGGAAGTGAAAATGTGTATTGCTTCATTCATTGTGCGATTGATGTGCTGAATGGTTTTACTGAGTGCAAGAAAAGCCGTATCATCTGCATACTGAAACAGGTGTATATTTGGAGGTAGTGGGGGTAGGTCGGCAACGAATAAAAGGTAGAGTACAGGAGATAATGCGGAACCTTGAGGAACTCCACAGTGAAGGAAAATAGGATGGGAGGTGCTGTCGTTAATGGATATGTATGCAAGTCTATTTGTGAGGAAATTAAAAATGAGTCGTATGTAGGTGAGGGGAAGTTGGAATGATTGCAGTTTGTAAATGAGGGCTCTATGCCATACTTTATCGAATGCTTTCTCTAAATCAAATAAGACCAAGCAGGAAGGACGTGATGTATTATAGTGATTAGAGATCAGATTGGAAAGTCGGAGTAGTTGGTCATTTATGCTATAGGATGGACGGAAGCCGGCTTGATGGAGTGGGATGAGGTTATGTTGTTCGAGATGAATATGAAGTCGTTGTACTATGATTTTTTCTAGAGTTTTGCTAAATGTGGAAGTTAATTGGATTGGTCTGTAGGACGTAACGGAATTTGGCGGTTTTTGTGGTTTGAGGAACATTAATGTTTTGGATGTTTTCCATGATAGGGGATAGAAGCCTGTGCGTAGGATGAAAGTGTAGATAGTGGCGAGTAGTTGAATTAATGAAATGGGTGCTTCTTTCAGATGACGGTAAGTTATGGTGTCAATTCCAGGAGCTGATTTTCTTTTATACTTAAGTATGGTCGTGATTTCTTCTGGAGTGATGGGTGCAGTAAGTGGGTGATCTGGTAGAGGGTGATCGAGATTTGGTTGGAGATGAGGCGAAGCAATGTTTAATCGATCTGCAGGGTGTGGTCTGAACGGATTAAATGGAGGTGTTGGTGTGAATATTTCCTGAAGGTAGTCGGCGAAAGCATCAGCCTTGTCTTTGTCTGAATGTAGTGCTTGGTTATCCTGAATAAGTGGGTATGCGGATTTGGAGTATTTACCAGTGAGAGTGTTAAACCGTTTCCAGTATTTGGTGGGATGTGATGTGTCTGCCAATGTGTTGCATGTCTTAACCCATTGTCTCAACTTGTATGCTTTAATGTAGTTTCGGACAGTTCGTTGTAATTGGCGGTGAAGTCGTAGTGAGTCCGGGTTTCCTGTTCGTTGGTAGTCGCGGAAGAATTGGCGAGAACGTTTGATTAATGTGAGGTAGTTGGGTGGTAATGTAGGTTTGTAAGGATGAATTTGGCCTTGTGGGATAAATTTAGCTGTAGCTGTATGTAGGGTGGTGGTGATAGTGTCTATGGTATCATAGAGTGCATCTTCAGTATCTGGAGTTTCACATGTTGTGGTATGTGTTTCAACATATTCCCTGTACCCTTCCCAATCTGCTTTGTCAAATCTAAGCACTTGTCGGAGCGGAACGTTTTGTTGGGGGAGGGGGTTTTGGTTACAGTGAACGGTGAGTTTGATCGGGGCATGGTCGCTGCCCATGAGGTCAAGGATTTCAACTGTACTACGATTGGCGATATTGGTGGAGGTAATTACAATGTCAGGGGTTGTATTGGAAATAGGTCGGGTGGATTTTGGAAGATGGTGAAGTGTTCCGGTAGTCTGGTATTCTATGAAATTACTGAAGTTAAGTTTATGTCGATTTGGTCGGCTGTGAAAGTTAATATCGGCCATGATGATGTAATTGGTAAAATTGTTTGATATGTGGGCGAAAAAATTATATGGAATAGGATGGCCGGGCCGGACATAGATGGTGGCTAGAGTAATGTAGTTGTGTTTATAATATAGTGTAGTAATTGAATATTCAGGTAACTCTGGCATTTGAAGTGTGTGTTGACGGTGAGGAATGGTTGGTGAAAATCCTATTGCTGTACCTCCATTTGCGCGTAAGGCTGGCTGTGTACTGTCACATCGTTGTAGTGCAAAACGCGGTATTTTGATTGATGTGGTTGGTTTCAGATGAGTTTCATTTAGCAAAAAGGCGTTAACGTTTTCTTCTAATAGTAATTGTTCAAAAATATCTTTGTGTGCTGAGAGAGAGCGGATGTTGATGAACAAAAACACTAAAGCTAAAGCCATAATCTGCTGCATGTTTATGTTGGAGTCTGTTATGGTGTTAAACTTCGGTTTCAAGTGCGCTGGCATGGAAGTGTGCATACGGTCCGGAGTAAGTTGCGTTAAAGCTAACATTGAAGATTGTCTTTGCTGCGTGTTGGATCTGTTGTAGAATGAATGGACGCTGGAATGGATGTATGTTTTGTAGGGCTACAGTGATGAAAGCTAGAACTTGGGAAATACTTATGGGTTGATATACAGAAGTAACTGCGATAGTTTCTGGTTGTTTAGTTTCAGTGGTGCGAATGGGTACTATGAGTTCTGGCTTGTTAGGTTCTGGTGCGGGTCGAGCTTTGCATTTATAACTAAACGTGGGATGTGATTCCCCGCAAGTAGTACATTTTGGTGGCTGTTTCATATTTGTGCATGATTTTGTGTTGTGTGGGCCTGAACAGTAACCGCATTTGATATCGTTTTGGCATTGTGAAGTGTGGTGGGTATTATATTGCTGGCACTTTTCACATCTTATGGGAAGTGGTGGTGGTGTATGAGAAGGCTCTACCCTATATCGTCTCCTGTATATATACGCACCGTTTGAAAGTAAGTCATCTATGGTTTCTTGGCTAGGAGTGATCACACGTACCATGTAGGTGGGGCCGCCGTTTTTTGTTTTGATGCGCAGACACTTTGTAATTGAATGGCCTTCTTCTTTCAACTCTGCTTCGGCTTCAATATCGGTAATTGTAGGTTCGACGCCACGGATTACTACCGATAATGTAGGTGTTTTTCTGGGCGGCGGTGGTTGACGAGTCCGTTTTGTGTCCATACGTGTCATGTTTGCTGTTTGCCCAAAGATTTCAAAACTATGTTTGTTCCTGATCATGGTTGCTAAATTAGAGTCTGGAGAGTGGATGATGATTCCGTTGCGCGTTGGTATGATTCGTCCTATTCGATCTCGTGACACGTATTTAGTGAACTGTTGAAATAGCAGTTTTGGATTTTGAAATTTAGTATCATAATTAGTGAGAAGGAATGCAGTCGTTTTCGGATCCTGACCTGGGAGATATGGATATTCGTCTGTGTTGTTGATGTCCATCTGATGGCACTCTTCTGAATCTGTATCACTGATAGTGTGAGATTTTTTCTTCGGTGGTGACGAGGGAGTTATATGGCCTGATCTGCTGTTAGCTGGCGATCTAGAGCGTGATCGTGATCGAGTAGCTGCTTCCTGTAAGCTGCGTCGGTGTTTGCTGATGTTCCCTAGTGTGGAGTATGGTGGAGGCCCTGGTACTACTGCTACTGGAAGTTTATGATGACCAGATTGCTGTTTATCTGCCATGATGTGAGAATTTAGGGCCAGAGGCCCTAGGACTACGATGAAGTAAGCAAAACGGAGGTTACAATTAAACACAGTCAGGGTGTACTAGTGTGTTGATAATGAGATGATCAGTCTTTGTGCAATGACTGCTACCTCTGACTAACTTCACCCTCCGACGCTGAATAACGCCGTCGATCCTAGTTCAGCGGTATACGTACTTTTCTCGCCTGTGCGAATGCTACTCAGGGTCCTCGTTAGCACGCTAACCATCTAAAGCTAGGCTAGGTTAGTTATGATTGGCGAAGTTTGGTTTCACTATTAGTATACAACTATTACATAATACACATTGGGGGTGTAAACGTTAGTAAATGTATTATGACTGAAACTACTTGCATTACATTCGAGGATAATACCATACAAATAAATCATTAGCAAAAATCGTTGATTACAAATTCAGATTCCAGAAATGTCACTAGTCTTGTTGTATGGCGTTTAGAAATGGTAGCTATTACAGCGCCATCTCTTGAGCGCCATTTAATCACACGAGCTCAACATTACTACACATTACGAAATTACTTCAAATTACTTAAAATTGTACAATACGTTTATTCTTCGTAATCATAACAAGAATACTCATGTCATAATCTCACATGAGGCCATGACAAATCATTAGTCATCCTTAACTACATGTTTCTAATTTCTCTCGATTCGAACAAACAATATGGCTTCCAAGCACACAGAGTCCCAGAAAAAAATATTGTAATATTAACTTTACTTTTTGTCATTTTCTGCGCATGCGCATCCAATAGCCATATAGTATGATTCGAGCAACAATAAATATATTGTCAAACTTGTAGGTCATGAAGGAATATGGCAAAATCAACCATACATATGATTTTCCCAGCAATATAAACTTTTAACTATACTTGTTTAGGAATCCTAACTATACAACAATACAGTCAACTTAGCACAAGAGTATCTTTACCGTAACACAATTATGGTTACGATAACTATAAAAATTAACAATACAGTTTAGCAATGCCTTTTTTTTTTTTTTTTTAACAGTATACCGGCTTTTAGCCCTGGCTCAATCTGTCAGGGTGTGCTTGGGGCAAGCACTCACAGATGATGACAAACTAATTTTTGCAAGGGTTCAATAAATTTAAGCTCGAGAAAGAGGGCTGAACCAATACTCCCCGAACGGCTCCAGGGTTTATAGCGAGGCTGGCCGATACATTAGGTAGGATAGGAAGTGTGCAATAGTTAGGCGGGCGTTGTAGAGAAACAGGAAGAAATAAAACCAACAAAATAATGCCTAAGCTCGAACGGTGACGAAACTTTGCGTTTCAAACATATGCTGGACGGCTGAAATAAAAAGAGTGTTCTAATTTTCGATACCGGGCGGAGTCTTCATGAAATTCACCATCATTTCCTATAAGGCAGCAACAAGAAATTCGAAGCACACTGCTTCCCCACCAGACGGATATACTGAGAACCTGCGTAAAAGAGCATGAACGGGTTTCGAACCTTGCTCCGGGAAGATGAATTTCGTGAAACTCGTCCATAAGTTTTCTCTAGTGACAAGATTCCGCACTTTGAGGCTGAAAAAAGAATACAGTGCAAACTTCCTATCTGTAGTAGGATTGAAGATCGCACTTGCAGCGACGTGAGATAAAAAAAACCTGTCAGAATGTAATGGTAAGCAGATTTAACATAAAGATAGTGGGGGTTACTACAATCAATAAGTGGCTAGATTGTTCTTAATTTTTATATGCTGAACTAAGAAAATTCTTTACTAAGAAATATAACCTCCGTTGATCATCATGAACGAGAAAAATTTACGGAATAATGACACACATACATATTATATGACACTAAATACAGATACACACAACTTTGGTATCTTGCACATAACTAACCTTAATTCTACAAACACATAAAATAACTATTACCATAAACAAAGAGTTCAAAATTACTTAAGAAGCGTACTGGCCAGTAATTTACACTTAGTATAGATAAAACACTGACGTCAATACAAGAAAAAAAAGTTGTCTCGTAATTAAATAAGAAAAACGTGTGCAGCTGTTATTAGACAGATTCCGAAAGTTAATTCTCTGTATCGTAACGCAAGCAGAAAAAAAGCTAAAATATAATGTGTGCTCATAGGAAAATGGTCCTATCTTCGGACAGAGGCCCACACTTGCTATAAAATTCGGAAGATGTATATGGGCCGAACTGCAAATTACGAACTACCTACTTTGAGCACAGCGTTTATCCGCTCAAGACATGAATTACTACCAAGAAGTTAATGAACCTAATATATATATATGCATTACATACAACCTGGATGTACAATCATTGTGATGCGGGACGCATCTGCATTAATCAACAAAACAATGAATGAATACTCTATCTTTACGTAAACAAAGTAATATTGTTCTCATCTGAAATCTGTTAATAGTTTGTTTGCCCTTTTCAAATTCTGTGAGCCAAAGTGACTCTTAACTTTCAGTGCATGTTGACAAGTAGGTGTTTTTTCTCAATGTATATATAGCGGAACAATTCATAGATGATTCAAAATTGCACAGTTATAAATGTGTGTTTTTTACACTTTCTCATTCAGTCACCGCCATCAAACGACATATTAGCATAGTTCCAAAAATCTTTAAGTCTAGTAAAGGAATGGATGAAAGGCATCCGTGGCCTTAACTCAAGTTACTTCATCGGAAGCTTTAGTTCTAATTACGAGAAAGGCAACAAACCTTCACAGCACTCTAGTTAGTTGGTGGTGGTCCACCTTTTGATTGCATTCCAAAAACACGTTAGGACAAAACTAAAGTAAGGAAGAAAAATGAAGACGCAGCTGCTCGATGTGCTCAACTATGCGCTACATGCGTCGATGGTTACCGAGGAAATCTTGTCCCTCTTTCGTACATTTACACACTGGCCTGGATGCTTTACTGGACCAGAGAATGATGAATGATTAGATCCCACCTGTTTTTATTCTGTAGTCACCGAAGATGCCTCGAAGTTCTGTTGTCCGGGGTTCATGCCTGATAGTGCCCATGAAGTCTTTGCTTTTCACACGAGCTCCACTCAAATAACACTAAATAGTTCCAAACTGTTCTTTGAGATATACGATTCTGCCTGCCGAGTTCTTTGAGTGATGTGGTACAATTGTTACTGCATTTCGTGTCCACACGCAAAATGTCTTTATGTTGAAACACCAACATAAACAAACGAATGTGGAAGACGAGACAGTGAAGAGATTTACGACTTCGGAAGCACTATAGAGTTTTAGCTATACATTGCGCAAGGTATTTCCAGCGCTAAACGAAATACCGACATCGCAAAATGCACGAAATCAATGAACACAGTTACAATTCACTTCCGACGCGATGTTTACAATACACAAGACTCGACTGGCTCTTCGAAGTCCCGTTTACCGTGTTGTGTCTTCCTGATCCATATTTTTCTCTTCTTCTAGATTCCAATATTTCAAAAATAAAGGTTTTAGTTGACTGGCAGAGATCGCAAGTTCAGGTAGAATTGATTTCCTCCAAAAATTCGTTTTTCCAGATTCTAACGATGTGCGAAAAACGTACGTGTCTTCAAGTCACTTCGCAGGATCTTACCATATTCGAAGTCCAGACATACCGTCACAAGTGTAGAATTGTCTGCGACAGGCAGACACGGTTGTCCATTAACACATTCCCCTGGAGTTTCGGTGCCTATTCAGTTCCTCAAGTGGATACATCATTACCTTTGTTATTTAACTAGCGGCTTCTCAGCAAGGTGTTTTCGAAATGGTGGGGGTGAATCCCGTATGTCCTCGTTTATAAAACAAAAAGGAATGGGATAAAAAGAAATTCAAAACTGTGGTATTGATGGAAGGTTCAATAAAAACATATTTCCGGCATCCTACTTGCATATTAAGCCAATTAATTTTGCCTAACATTAATAAAAATAATATAGTCATACAATAATTACATACATAGAAAGAAATTAAGTCGTGATGCTGCAACTGTTACAAGGGAAGGCCATAACTTTCTTGGTGAATCTATTTACGTTTTGCTTGGAGGGAGAGAGAAAACTGAATGAAACGAATAAGGAATATTAAAGGGACCCAGGCATATCTATTTTTAGTCAATAATTGAGTTATACCTAATATATAGCTAAAGTTTACAAGAAGTGCACTTTTTACAGTGTAGTTCTTGCATGCTACCCAGGTCTAAAATTCTGTAGTCGAGTAGTTTTCATTTTTATCTACTGTTACAAGAAGCTGGAACACATTTCGCCGTTATAACATTTTAGACAAGGTGTTATTCCAAGTTTGACTCCACTTACAAATCACGTCGTTTTCAAAGCACGGAGGCGCTGTTGCAAAATTTGGTCGTTCATACAACAATTCCTTAGTAACAACACCTACTTGCTCTTTCCCTTCTTCATTATGTAATGAGCAACACTGCATGATTTTAAAAACTGTTTTACTGTGATAAGCAGTTAAACAACTGACAAGCTACTTTAGATGCAAACCTTTATTTACTTGATCTGGCAATAACGGGGACATTTTGTTGCATTGTGTTATCAGTAGCCAACGACAAGAGTGTTGTCTAATAAGATGTTGTACGTCGAGGTGACCTTAGGTACTATTCCCTTTACAGTGTTGCCATTTTGTCATTCTTTTCTCTGACTTTTTCGAAAACTTCCTATCCGTTGAAAATTTGAAAAGAGTACTTTTGGCTCATGACGAGGAATTTCGAGTAATAACCTGGAAATTTTCGAGGCCCAAAATTTTCATTCACTTTGTGTATAAGAAACGGACATACAAAGAAAAATACACACACTCAGAAAAAGATAGAGAGAACGGATGGTGTGTCGTTCCAACCATCTTTTTTTTATCCTTTTCTTCACTCTATCGTGGCATTTCCTCTTTCTTATTTCGCAAGTCAAATACAGAATTCCTTTCAATAGACGCAACGCTTTGGTGCTGAATTCAGCTTCTGTGTGTTTGGTTCCAAAGGAACATTTCCGAGTTTCATTCTATCTATCTCTTCTATGAAGTTTCTCCAACAAACAGATGTGATAAAGAAAGAAAAGGAGATATACAAGGTGATATATGTACTGGGGAGAAAGTCAACAAAATGTAGGAAGAAAAAATTCAGAACTTTTCAACCTTTTTTATCTTTGACTTTGCGGGTTATTTTTTTTATTATTTTTTTTTAAGTTGTTGCTTGGTGTTTTCATGAAAAGAGTGTTCTGTATGAAGAAGGTTTTGAACAGATGCTATTTGCGAAACTTTTCCGGCTTAGTAGAATACAAAAAATCTCTCTCTCTCTCTCTCTCTCACTCACTCACTCACTCAGAAACCACACTTTATAATTTTTGAATTCTGTGCCTATGATAACGAGAAGTACAGGAAATTACTATTTATTTAAATAAACATCTCGATTTTCTATGAAGTTTTTATTTTCAAGCAAATTTTCGTAGAGTTTAATATATTAAGCGAAAAATAGTATGTCAAATGCAGTAGAAAAATATCTATATATTCAGTTTATTTTGCAGCACACACTCTCCAAACGTTTTAATCAAAAGAATATTTATAAATAGTATACGAAGTACAGTCAATAAGTTCCGAGAAATATGTGTGAATGTTATAAGTACTACTAATGGAAAAGTATGAGAACGGAGGGCGAATGTTCGGTGAAACAGCCTGGATGCAGATTCTGCGTTGTGGAGAGGGAACACCTAGATTTTGCAACACGATAATGCACCCGCACATCAGTCAGTGCTGTTGATCGACTATCTGTACAACGCAGTGGGTGCCGTTATGGCACTGGGGTAGCGCGCTAACTTTTCATGCCAGGGGGCGTAGGTTCGATCACTGCCTTGTCCATGTGAGCTCCTTAACACTGTTGCCGCTTTGCTAGATTAGGACCTTTATTCTAATTCACTTAATCTCACAATTTACTGCCTTGCCACAACAACGATATTCTCCTGATTTCGCACCAGTCACAATTATTACCTCTTCCTACTCATTAAGAATCTGATGAAGAGCACAGAGATATCTGAATGCAGAAGATTTGAGACTACTACGATGGCAGCGCAGATGACCTGGAGACAGGGACGTACGCAGGGGGAGCGTCCTGGGATCCGGACTCCCCCCTAAAACAATTCAGATTTTTTGTGAAATTGACATCATTTTTGGCAAATATACGTTTTACGTAAATTTCATACCAAGATAGACCTCGGACCCCCCAAACATCAACTTCTGGGTACGTGCCTGCCTGGATAAGTGCTGCCACGAACAGTACGCTGAAGTGTCAAACATCAGAAGCAAGGTATTTCGACGGTGGCGTGTAGCGCAATTCTCAGTGACCAGGTATGTCACAACTCGTATGTACGCAGATCAAAGTTATATTCCCTGTATATGACAGGAATTTCTTGTCCCATATATTGCCGATTTCTGACTTAAACTTACAGTTTAAGTGAAGTCCGAATTAACATGTGAACACACCGGCAATCGAACGCGAGGTCCCTTGAAAACAAGGCAGTGAACATTACCACTCACCAACGAAGAACAGCTCAATAATTTCTACAATTCTCTACTCCTTCTAGGGGCTGCGGTGGCTCAGTGATAGAGCAGTTCGACCCCTCCTAGTCTCATGTGGGCTTTGTGGGGGAGAAACACCGTGTAGGCCTACGTGGGTTCTCTCGGAGTTCTCTCACTTTGCTCATTCCACCAATTCTCTATCATCATTCATTCGTCTCGAGCTAAAGTTGCCTAAAGACCTTAACTTTAATTCAATGCTGATCCTTCTAGCGTTAAAATGCGAGTCACAACAGGTTCCTTCCTGTTTATGGACAGTTTTAAATCTCTGATTTCTTCATTATGTGAAGTATTATATTTCGTTTCACCTGCATGTTTTCCAATGTTATGGGAAGATTCCAGGAATTTTGGGAGTTAAAATGGAATATTCCTGGAATATACTGTGTTGTGTGTATGCCTATACGTATAATGAACTTCTTTATCTTTCAATGTCTCTTGAATTCTTTTACTTTCGAGCCCACCATACAATGCAAGATGTATGTTAAAACACAAATACATTAGTAACTCCTCTACACACACAAAATAAAAAAATAATATAATTTTAACCAAATGTGATGGATCAATGAATATACTATTTTTTATATTTTTGTTATCCACGACCTGGTATAGGTTCCGGAACAAAAGCAGTAGAGGTTATAGTGCCCAAATTATTTATTTGGTTGAAAATGGTGATGGTTCACTTTACTCATAAAATGTTTTCCCCTACCAAAAGTTTGGTTTCCTCCTACCAAATACTGACTCTTAAAGAATGGTTCTAGCTACACTGCTTGTTCAGTAAACAAGCAAACAGACTGATATATCGTCATAGTTAGCGTTAATAATAACAACAACAGACTGATATATAACAGACTTTAAAAATCATTTACAAGCATACAATTTGTTAAAGAAATTCACAAGTGGGCAGAAAATAATAGAATAAAGTTGTAATTAAATTGACTACCCAAATGGTATACGAGTCGCCGTGGCTCAGGCGGCAGCGTGTCTGACTATGAATCGGGCGCCCGGGTCCAACTCTTGACCAGTGTACTGGAAACGTTTTTTGCAGTGTTCATATGCCTGGCGCTCTGACTAATTTTAGGTAATCGTGACTATTTTTTAATATTTTTTAGTGGTGATTACCCAACATTTGGCCCACTGTCTATCAACCAAAATGTTTAATACTGGTTGCAGGAAAAAAAGGGGTTTTCATTACTGAACCTTTTTTTTTTTTTTTATGTGTAAGCTCAAAACGCGTTCTAACATTTTCTCCTGCTACTACGGTGAAGCATTTACCTTCCGCTCTTGAGCTGGAGGACTATCTACGGAGAACACGGCAGAGTTTAAGTACCCCTTCCAGAGTTGTCAAGTGGAATTCTCCAAAAAACAATGGAAGAAAAGCTCTTGTGGCCATCAATGTCGACAAGAAGGGAGGAAAGCGTCATTCCAAACGGCTTTTAACAATGCCGTGTAAGCTTTCCAGATAGGTGGCAGGTGGTGTCTAAGACCATAATGAACAGCTTTTAACGAAAGTTCCGACAGCTGGTCAATACCGTTTTCCAGTGAGTCCGCAACTTCTATTACTCGTGTTCATGTTGTTGTTGTTTAGTGTCAGTGAAGGGAAAGAGATCATTTACACAGGTGATGAATTTCCCAAATACTGTGGGAAGTCTTAAGCGTTAATTCATTAAAAAGACAAAAAAAAAAAAAAAAAAAAAAAATCTGAAGCATTCAAGGTGATACCAGTTGTTCGTCAGCACTGACGCAGTTTCTATTATTCTTTTTACATCTCGTATTTGTGTGATCTAGCCTACTGTGGTCTCATAACGTAAGAGAATTAGAAAAACAGATAGAGTTTTACGAAGATATTCATGAATTATTGTAAGCAAAACAATCTGGACAAAACTAAACTAGTCTTTCTTGATTTAGCTGGAAACAAAATCTCTGTCACCGACCATAACACTTGTACTGATAGTAGCGATTCTTGCAAGTTTCTTGGGTTATATGTAGACAACAAATTTACTTGGAAAAATCATATTGAACATGTTTGCACAAAATTAACTGCAAATATTTACTTATTGAGGAGACTTTCTGATTATCTACCTACAGAAATACTTAAATGAATTTATTTGAGAGTGATTTATCCTTATTTGTCATATGGTCTCCTGTGGAAGTAATGTAAAAAGAGTTTTTGTCCTTCAGAAAATGGCTATGAGAACAATTATTAAAGGGAACAGGAAATATTCTTGTAACGATTTATTTAAACAACATAATATTTTAACATAATATGTAATGTTTGTATATCAGATAATAAATTTAGTAAAAGAGGACAATGAATTCACGGTAAGAAATGAAGAAATTCACAATTATTATACCAGAAGTACCTACATTCAGGGTACAATTTTTACAATAAGTTTCCTGTGTCAATAAAGAAATTAGAAGGTAAACAGTTTAGCAATACCCAAAAAAACAACTTCTGGTACAAAAGTGCCCACATGACCTCATTTTCGATTTCACCAGTTAGAATATTGATTGTGTAGATTAATATAGATATAATGCCTATATAGATATAATGGCTATAGAATCAATTGACCATGTTCATGCATTTCTAATGTTACGAACGATAAAGAATTTGAATTTGTTTTCAAGTAACTTTGTTTACAGAACCACTCTCCGTCATTACTCTCATATAGCATTTGGTATTTACTATTTTATTTACTGAAATACTACGTAAATAGCCCACAATATGCACGGTAATTTTTCATTGGTAACGGAATAAAACGCAAATTTTCATGTCGGTTTTTCAAACAATCTTTTCACTTTTAAGAAAGTCCTCTCCATGAAATCAGTTCTGCATTATGTACGTGTTAAATTACGGGTTTTACACTTACCTCTAATTTTCTAATTTCATAAAAATAACATAGCATTGAAAAGATGTGGGATTAATAAATATCATTCGCCATATTGTTTTTATATTTGAAGTGTTTACAACTCTCGAAGCTTTTCTCGCGGCATCATAAGGGAGTAGTTCTTGTGCAGAAACTGTGCAAAGGCACAATTTAATGCCGTAAAGGCGTCAGCGAGCAAAGACGGATTAGTTTAGGTCAGGTTAGATTCTTCCGTTCATACATACAGCGATAGTTTCACGGTTTCACCTGTCATATGATTTATTGGACAAATTTTCCCTCTGCTATATGGCAACACTGTTACGCCATTTTTTAATGTGCATACCCATGTCTAGTTCTATTCGTCACTAGTCTCAAACTACTTCCAAGGTAATAATAAATATTACCCGTTTCTTGGAGCCGTATTAAGATCTTTGCTTTAGAGAAGTGTAATTGTGATTAAGGGATATTATTCTGAATATCTTGTGCTGGGAACAAATGTTTCTTCCTCCCTACAGCCCGAACATAGCACCAAGTGACTTTCATTTGTTCCTGCTTCTAAGATGCTCCTCGCTGGCCAACGTTTCTTCAACAATGGTGACCTTGAACGAGCTGTGCGTAAATAAACTATTCTCACAAAGGGCAGTGACGTCGCGTATCAACGTTCACAGGAGCACGTGAACTGCCAACTATTTTAGAATTATTATTATTATTATTATTATTTTCCTTTCAGATTGTGTTTCTTATCGAAAGATTTAAAAACACACCACATTTTAAATTGTTACACTGAGGCATAGGTATACAGTTCGTTTATCAAGTTATTACTCTCCAATTTGTTTCCAGTTCACATTTCGTTTGTGAACGCGTTGCCCCATATGCGCTTAACTGGCGTTAGGCCTAACTTATAACATTGTGTATATGGGACCTCGGCGTGCACAATCCTAGAGTGAACGAAGATAGCAGAAGAACAGGACTGAGCACTGTTGCTAACTCTCCTTGACTTTTCCACCCGTTCTCGTGTTTAAAATGTAATCAAATCTTCTGGCAGAAGCAAGGATAAACGTTCATTACATACCAAAATCGCAATATACACAATAAATCGTTTATGGACGAATATATTAAACGCTTAAATAACATAATGTTGCATCTCTATTTACATAAAATTGTTTGAGTTCCAGTACAATAGTAATAAACGAAGAGCTAATGAACAGTATCAAGCAGTTTGCAACATTGTGTAAACAATAAATAACCTTTTTTTTAGTGTGTCGTGCGAGAGATTGAAGGGATTTTCGGAACTGATTTGTTCGTTTCGTCATTAAAGATTTATTAAGAGAAAAGGAGGCATTTTATAAAACATATATTTTTCAACACATTCCATTGCATAATAAACTCTCAATCTTTTGCGGTTAACTATCTTTAAGGAATAAATTTAGGGCAAAGAGGCTACTCCCAACCCCCTCATACCTAAAAGCGCCAAAATACGAGATCTGAAGAGTGATATTGTGAGTTTCTTTTATTTTGTGAGATATATCGTAATTTTGTGTGCTGCAAGAAGTAGATTAATATAATTTCTGTTCACCAATCACAGTCCTCAGATACCTTATAAGGAAGAGAGAAAACATTGCCTACTTTAGTGAGTAATTTTATAATATTGAACACCGATTTGAATGAGTGTTTTTTCCACGTTTGAACGAAGTGTGTTGTGAAGCTGTGTTAAAGTGAAGGAGTATTGTTTCAGTGTGTTTAGTGTATTGGTGCGTAGTGCGTTACTGCCATCAATATGAATTCGGTTCATAGATTAGAATCGGTGTCTTTTAATAAGTTGACAGAATCTGAAATACTCGAAATTAAAACTTTGGGTTCTCATCAGCCGAACCTAACTCTGAATCAGGAAGTGAAAGGTAAAGCTCATACATATCGTCGCACTTTTAATAGTGATTGGTACAAAAAGCACAAGTGGCTTACAGGATGTGACGTAAAAATGGCATTGTTTTGTTTTCCCTGCCTGTTGTTTGAAGGGGATTCCCAGTGGAATCGAACAGCTTCTACGAAACTCCTCAAAATCATGGTAACAATTCCGATGTCCACTTCAGAAGCAGAAAGATGTTTTTCAACATTAAAGCGTATTAAGACTTTTCTAAGAAATACGATGACATATTGACACAAGATCGTCTCAGCGCCCTGGCAATGCTATTCATTGAAAAGCAGTTGCTAAGGAAAATGCAGGACTTCAACCAAAGAGTTATAGATAAG
>JAGDQP010043882.1:4844-16081 GCA_022664845.1 Lepisma saccharinum | reverse complement strand
AATTATACAAGTGTACGCTCCAACAATCTCGCACCCGGAGGAGGAAGTCGAAGACCTATACGAGGAGATTCAGAAGATTTTGGATAGTAGCAAATCGCATTACAAAATTGTAATGGGAGACTTCAATGCGAAAGTAGGAACCAAGCTGAGCAGTGACACGAAAGTGGGAAACTTTGGATTTGGCAAAAGAAACAAGAGAGGAGAGAAGTTAGTGGAATTCTCAGAAGCCAACAGACTGTTCATTTCCAATACATTTTTCAAGAAACCGCCCCAGAGGAAGTGGACTTGGAAAGGCCCAAATGGGACCAAAAACGAAATAGACTACGTTCTATCGAATAACAGGGCAATTGTGCAAGACGTGTCTGTTCTAAACAGTTTCAAAATCTCGAGTGATCATAGGATGGTAAGATGTAAGCTGAAACTAAATACTAAACTAGAGAGAAAGAAGCTTATCAGAGGAAAACCGTCAGTTTTAGATCTGGAAAATCTTGGAAAACACAGACAGACATTCGATATAGAACTAAGCAACAGATTCAGCGCCTTGGATGAGTTAGAGGATGAAGAAGACATCGATAGCAGAAATAAAATATTGACTGAGATAATAAGAAAAACAGCCAAGGAGATAGCAGGTACCAGAAAGAAAAAAGAGAGCAAAATCTCAGAAGAAACTAAGCTCTTGATGAAGAAAAGAAGGGAAATGAAAGAAGAGGAAAATTGCATAAAGAGGATTGAGTACATAGAACTAAATAAAACCGTAAGAAAGAAAATAAGAGAGGATGTACGAAGATATAACGAAAATCTTGTTAAAAATACAATCGAGGAAAACAAGAGCCTGAAGAAAGTCAAACAGCAGCTCATGATAGGGAAAAAGCAAATAATTGCAGTTAAGAGACCAGACGGGACCGTAACACGAAATAAGGAAGAAATTATAAACATATTTCAAAATTTCTACACAGAATTGTACTACTCCGAGGAAGAACTAAGAAATGAAGATTCAGAAGAAATTGATGTTGATGTCCCAAACGTAATGAAAGAAGAAGTGGATAAAGTACTTCGAGGGATGAAGAACGGAAAATCACCAGGAGAAGATGGACTCACAGCAGAGATGTTTAAATGGGGAGGTGAAAAGATGAAAGAGGAAGTTGAAAAATTATTCTCGATGTGCTTGAGGAAGAGAGAAATACCCAGAAGTTGGAACAATGCCGTTATCATTTTGTTGTACAAGAAAGGGGACAAAGAACGCGTAGAAAACTACAGACCAATTAGTTTACTGTCAGTCCTATACAAAATGTTCACCAAAGTTATTTTGAATCGTATTGAACGAGACTTGGATTTTAATCAGGGAAGGGAACAAGCCGGATTTCGTCGTGGATTTAGCACAATGGACCACATACAACATTGAATGAAGTTATGGAAAGGACTAATGAATATGAACTTCCATTATGTTTGGGATTCATAGATTTTGAAAAAGCTTTCGATTCGGTCTCCTTGTCAGCAGTACTTAAATCACTTGAACATCAAGGCATCGAAAGTGCATACATCAAGTTACTGCGAAACATTTACTCGACTGCCACTTCTGTCATTAGGCTGCATCAAGACAGTGAAAAATTTAAAGTTGGAAAAGGGGTAAGGCAAGGAGATTCAATTTCTCCGAAACTGTTTTGTGCGGTCCTGGAGAGAGTGTTCCAGAATTTAAACTGGGATGAAGTTGGAATTAAAATTAATGGCGAATATCTTCATCATTTACGGTTCGCTGATGATATAGTCCTGTTTGCTTCAAGTGCAGAAGAACTACAAACCAGAATGGAAGAACTGAGTAACGAGAGTTCGAAAATCGGCCTTAAAATGAACTTAAGTAAAACAAAAGTAATGTACAACCAACATGCTGCAAAGAAGGAAGTGAAGATTAACGGAGAGACAATAGGCATAGTTGATGAGTATGTTTACCTAGGCCAGCTTAAAACATCGAATGCAAAGTTGACTGATGAAATAAATAGAAGATGTAAAATGGCGTGGAGTTCTTTTGGAAGACTACACTTTATTTTCAAAAGCAAACTTCCAATGTGTCTGAAGCGTAAAGTTTATAATCAATGTGTCTTACCTGTAATGATGTACGGCTGCGAAACTTGGACATTGAATGCGCAAACGACTCAAAGATTGAGAGTCACACAAAGAGCAATGGAGAGGTGCATGCTAGGAATAACCAGGAGGGACAGGAAGAGAAATGAATGGATTCGCGCACAAACAAAGGTAGAGGATGTAATCAAGAGTGCGAAGAAGATGAAGTGGAGATGGGCCGGTCACATAGCTAGACGAACAGATGGAAGGTGGACGACAAATGTACTACAATGGATTCCTAGAGAAAAGAAACGACCGAGACGACGTCCAAATGTAAGATGGGTAGATGAAATCAAGCGTTTTTCAGGAGCTACATGGATGAGAATATCAGCAGACCGAGATATGTGGAAAGAAAAGGGGGAGGCCTTCATCCAGCAGTCGATAGAAAACGGCTGAATATGATGATAAATTTCTGAGAAATTCAGGCCTAGGTCACGTACAGTAAAACGACGTATTTTTATACGATCACACTATCCTGGAAATGAACTAGAGAAGCAGTCAGCCTGGGTTATAGTACTCTGGGATTTTCCTCAGGGAGAGTCGAAGACAAACCTCACGGATGAGTTAATATGACAGTTCTCACAAACTCTCTACGCCTGCTGTAACGAGTGTTTCTATCGCGAAGCAAACCCGTGACCATTCGCAGAAAATACCAAAGCGTCAGCCACTTACCCTACGCACTCCTAGGCATGGTAATGCTTATTTCGCTATGTAAATTAACATATTGTTGATATGCAGGTACTTGGCCATCGTTGTGAGCTTTCTATGTTTGGGTATACGCGATCTTCAGTGACAATATCTCTCCGAAATTGACTGCAAGTGCCAATTCGAGCAACTTCACACACACACACACGAGTTCCTATTTACATCATGAGTAACCGTTGTGTGAAATTTACCAATTGCAGATGCCATTTAGAGCACCTCAAATGGAAATGTCAATATATCCATTGAGGAAGTGTAGTCTCGAGTAACGATGGCTCCGACAGAAGTTGGTAACTAAGAGTGAGATTTTCACTTGTACACACAAATCTGCATGACTGTTACAAGTTTACGACGATGTCCATATTAGTAGAAACGTCAAAGAAGCTATGAAACCACGAGTATTAACACATTAATTGTCTTTCTGGACCTGCATTAGTCCAAGATTGTCATTCTTTTTTTTTTTTAAAAAAAAGGCGAACGAAGTATTTTTTTTTAAATTTCTCTTCATGTCCTAATAATATATAGACTACAAAACAAGATCACATTCACCTACAAGAAGTGTTTCAATTTCAGTTATAATTAAAGAGATCAGACGGAGCTAATGCCAAGCCGTATTTTCAGACTTCTGAAAAAATCAGTTTTGAAAGCTTAGAGGATGCCACAAATCGAGCTACGTTATCGGAGTTACTGCTGATTACAGTAGGTGATCAGAACAGTTCTAATCCCATTTACCATCCTAGTGTCTCGACATGATGATAATTTGCCTATCTAATATACTATAAAGCCCCATGACCACAGACTCACCCACAGATATAAAATCCCAGGCCAAACTGCTGGACTCAGAGAAACGAAATTTGAGATAAAGGTGTGTCTTGAAGAGTATGTTGGAGTAAATCCGAAATTTTGGAAGTTCTCATATTCAATTCAATATGACTGCCAAATCTATTTACGTAGTAAAGAATGTCCAGCCCGAACCGCTGGAAATAGAAGTACGAAGTTTTGGAAAATCCGATTTTTTTTCCAAAATGGCGGCAAAACTGGTATAAATGTAAAAAAATGCACAGGCAGAACCGCTGAAGCTAGAGAAATGAGATTTAGTATGATGGTGTAACGGTGTAAAAGAACCTTTGCTTGGAACTATCTGCCCCGACCCCCTCAATTGAAAATTATCTGTAAAGCGTGAGTACTTAGCATTATTAAAGGAAGCCTCGAAATTTTACAGGCAGCACATACTTCCGACATTGCAGAACTGAAAATGTAAAGTATTGTATGTAAGTTTCGATAAGTCAATAACTTTACGTTCTCAGACAAGAAAAACCTGGCCCAGGCCGCTTCAATATAAACGACATATCCTTTTCTACGATCACACTATCCTGGGAAAGTAGTGGAGACTCAATCGCCCTGGGTTATGCAACTCTGGGGTTTTCCTTCTTTGAATGAGGAAATATTGAAAACTCAAGTCAGGATGACAGTTCTCAGGAAACTTGTACAGCTACTGAATAGAAGATAGCTAGCTCGCATTGAACCCAGAACCACTCGCAGCAGGTAGAAAAGTGTCAACATTACACTACACACAGCTGTAAATGAACATGGAAATACTCACTTAGATATATGAATTAACATATTGTTGATATGCAGCATGTTGTGTGTCCCAAGAGTCGTTGTCATCATTGTGAGCATTCGATATTGGGTATACGGCGTCTCCGATGGCAATCTCTCTCAAGTCACACACTTTAATTGACACCGAGTGCCAATTCGAGCAACCTGAGGGACACTCGAGTTCTTATTTACATTATGAGCAACCGTTCTGTGAAATTCACGAACTTCAAATTACATTTAGAGAACATTAGGCCAGCAGCAGAACAAAAACTATTGAACGACAGGGCATTTCTTTCAATTATTTATTGTTGAGAAATTCTGGACCATGTTGATTACATCAAAATTTTTTTATGACTTGTGCATTATATCACAATATATCAAAATTAGGAATTATATTTTCTTGCCTTCATTGAATTTTAAAGCAACATCTTTACTACATAGTTTTAGGGAAGAAATATGTAATATTTTAAAAACCGCTATGTGCAGAACGTAATTTACCCCTTCTGATGCCAAAGTTTTAGTGCCCCTATAACTAAAAAAATGAGAAAGCATTTAGTACCTCCCCCTGCCCAAATTCACGAAAACCTTCAGATACGGTACTAGGCCTATAACTCAGTGAACCGTTTGGCAGGTTACGAAAACTGGTCCCCATGTATGTAACATCAATAATTTCGAGTATCTTCCTAAGTACAAGGGTCTAATTATTACTAAATACCACTTCCAAATCATTTAGGGGGAGATGGTAACACGTCTATTCAATTTACAAGTAAAAATCAACTTACTTTTATTGTGACTACCTCTAAATTTCATAGGGCCTAACTCAGTCCCTATTCATTTCCGCACAAAAATTCCTGAGTCCTAAGGTTACTGTACGTGCTATGCAAATTTCATGAAATTAGGCGATCCGTCATTCAAAGTGACCGTACCCTAAAACCTGTGTAATAAAATCACTTCAGTCAAGAATTTCCACCCCGCTCTTGAAGTGAATTTCGTAACACATTTAGTTTTTGTATATATCTATATTTCCTAATAACTACTACACACACATACTCAATAACACACTTTATTAGATCTTTCGACGTTAAAATCTCTAAAAATAACTATTTACTTACTTTTTACTTTCTTTTTAAGATGAGAACTCTTATTTTCTCTGAAACCCGTCTCCATTTTTTGCTGGTATGGTTTGCCCGCGTTTTTCAGCCAGTGGGAAAGGATGCTCGGATTGTGCTCAAAAATTAGCCAATAGGAAGACAGAACACAAAAAACATTCTGACATCCAATCAGAACGTTTGTCTTCGACAGAATGGAAAATAACACCTGTATACCAGTGTGTATCTCCAAGCCATACAAAGGTGTACACACGAAAATTAAAAAAAATATATATCGACTTTTACACACGTGTGTAAGACCCAACCGGTTGTTAGCAACAACATTGGGAACCACGTTTTTTTCGACCTAGGACCTCTTGAAGCGTAGATAACCACCCCCATGTTATTAAGCAAAACGAGCACCCTGGAAAAAGTGCCACTTTTGTCGTTGGAGAGTTGGTGTGTATTGCCACAATTGTCGGGTATGCAGGTGCGCGCGCGCGCACACACACACACACCTAACTACCATATAAATAAATACTCAATAATAATTTTAGAATAAAAAAATACGATAACATCCTAGTTCGGTCCATTGTCTAATCATTGTCGAAAAATCATTGCAATCGGTGAGGCTGTTTTGGCGTAGTGCTCATGCACACATACTAGCATTCAATTATATATATATATATATATATATATATGTAGGGTGGCCAGAAAGTCCCTTTACACGTGCAATTATTTCATTGTAACTTGAATAACACTTAGTTATTTGTCCAAAGTCTTCGTCTGAGCACCACCATTATCCCTGCACACTTTGACACGCCTCCATGTCATCCTACTCATCCGCTTTAGCAGCTGCAGTGTCACATGCTGGAAGATCAGTGTCCACGTACCGCTTCTTCCTGACGTATGATTTGATGATACGGCATTGTCTGGGTCGTAAGGTCTGGACTTCGAGGCGGCCAAGGATAAGGGGCTGGTGAATTTGGGGACTGGCGAGGGAACAGTTTATTCAGGCATTCACGAACAGCAAGTGCGAAGTATGCGGGATCCTAATCGTGTTGGTAAACAACAGTGTCGTTGATACCCAAATTTTGCAGCTGTAGAAGAAGCCAGTCATTCAAAAACTCCAGATAAGTAACCTGGGTCACGGAACCATTAAAGAAGTACGGACCAAAGATGTGTTCTTCAGTCATCCCCGCCCAAAGCATGACGTGCGGATTGTTCTTAATTTCTTGGTAAAAATGTGGGTTTTCTTTTCCCATACGAAGATGTTCCTGTCCCGCGAACTCCGATAAATTGCACATTCATAAAAAAAAAGAAAAAAGAGTGCACTTCCGAGCAGGAACGGTGGGAAAAGCCTCCAACAAGATCCTGCATGCTTCCTGCCGGCGGTTTAAGTCACCGTGCATTAGTTCATTGATGGCCATAGACCGGAATGCTTGCAGGCCCAAGTCCGTTTTCATGTGGAGTTGCATTGTGCTCCTTTTGATTCCAAGTTCTGCAGCACGCTTTCTGGTCGACTTGCAGGGTGGCATGCAAAACACTTCCCAGGCGAAAAGCTTTCTTCTTCCACGTGATCAGGCTGACGACTTGGTGGCTCCTTACTGAACAGTTCACGAAGCCTATCCATCACCTGTGTCATATTTTCGTTGTTGTGCTTCCGTTCATGAGCCCACACACTTGCTACTAAGCGCTCCTCCAAAGTGAAGTCGCTGGTATCTGACATTGCTCTTTACCAAACACAGAAAGGCGAGACAATGAGCTGGTCAACGCACAGCTGATTCTCCTTCCTGGGCTGTCACGTGGTAGTTACGCGGCAACACGTTGCAATTCGCGTGAGGAACACTGTTGCCATATCAATGATCGGGATGGGAGTTCAAATCTTAAATATCTTACCATCTCACACTGTTACACGCATTTAGTTCAGGTGTAGAGGAACTTTCTGGCCACATTGTAGATTGGCATTCGGTCCTAATCGCATGAAAGAAGAAAATGGAGGGGCTCAATTGTTTTATACACACAGGCTAATTCTCCCGATTACATGAGCTAACCAATACTGTAGACAACTTGGCTGATATGCGAAGTTCCAAGATGGCTAATCCTTGTATATCTATCTCTTTACTTTATGAATGTCGTCATTATTCATGTTTATTCTTTTTAGGCTTCAGTAGCATCCTTATATACATGAATTTAAGGCGTCCGTTAGTCAGTCTCTTGACAACATTCAACTCAGGAACTACTAGGCCTACGAAGGTGGTTGAGATGTGGTTCGAAAAGTCTCGGAACGATGAGTTCTATGCTGCTTAGATCATCTCGATAGATTCGTCGACAACTTATAACGCAGCAACTATTAGAGCTACGAGGGTGGTTGAGGTGTAGTTCGAAAGGTTTAAGCGAAACATTTACAACGACATAAATCATTCAAAGTGGACGCTCGAAGCATGTTATACAAAATGAATAAAAATTCGCTCCCATGGAGACTAGTCATGTTATTCCCTGATAAATTCTGAGGCATAAACTCTCTTCCCAAAATTTTCCTACGATACGTAGTTTTCGAGTAATTAAGAAGTATAGTTAATGTGACTGTCCTGTTAAATGTATAGGTTTAACATTTGATAGACCAGAGGCGAAGCTCTCAGTAGTGTGACGGTAGATGAGGCCATAGACTACTGTCCTACAAAATCTCAGATGTGAGTCTCAGTTAATTACATATGAAGGAATCTGTAGACTGAAAAATACTGTTTTCTTACCATCCGATATTGAACTAAGGTCTGAAAATTGGTAGGCAGGAATCCTAAAGTCTCCCTGTTACGTGTTTGAAGTCTCGCTGATATACCATTAGTTGTTATACGCTTTACCTTGTTGTCAGTCAACATTTTCCCTTTAATTAACTGAAACCAAAACATCCAGATGTTAAAAATTCAGATAGTAAACAAACTTTGTGTATCGATAGAGTATCTAAGAAAAATCCTGCATTTTTTCCTAGATCCTGCCCTTCAGTAGGAAATGTGTAAATGATAATTAATGAGAGATGTCTGACGTGCGGAAAGTAGTAGAAGCATTACTATAAACGTTCCTTCCAGCAGCTCTGGTGGAACAAAAGGTAGAGCGTTATCTTACGGTAGGAGAGGTCTGGGGTTTAAGCGCTGCTCGCGACGTATTTTTCCTTTTTTCCTTTTGTGTTGCATCTGTGCAAATGCTATATATTACAATATGCTTTGAATGTTATTGTTTTATAGCTTTTTTTATTTGTATTTTTCTTTTTGTACCATTTATTTAAAATCTACTAATTTACCTAGAACAAATGTGTCCACATAAATAACAAGAACAATATGAAAATAAGAATAAATAAACGGTTACATTGCAATTACCGAATCAATAATAATAATTCCCCTTGTATAATGCAACCTTTATTTGTTCTTATTTTCATGTTTCTGTTCTTCATGTGAACACACAATAATTTCCAGATAATTTCGAAGATTTTAAATAAAAATGCAAAAATAAAAAAATATAAAAAGCTATAAAGGAATACCATTTATTTTACCTGTCGAAAGCATATTGTAGAATATAACAATTGCACAGGTGCTACGGAAAAAGTGAGAAAGAAATTCAGGTCGTGACTGGACTCTAACCCTGGACGTCTCGCACTGTAAGCTAACGCTCAGATAGGGATTGAAATAGTAACAAGGGCGGAAGTCATCATCATAAGACACGTCACTTGGGTTCTTATGTAACACGTGCACTGTAAATACAACGGCGATACCACCGATTGCAAGTTCCTGGCGTGGTGCAGTAGTAGTGCTTACGAAATAAAAAACGCGTTCGAATCCTGGTGGGTTAAGATTTTTTCTTTCAAAATATATTTTTATATGTTCATATTTAATATTAACAATTGCTTGAGAGGCTACTGAAAGCTAGGATGTATAGGAATAAACCAGGGCTGGATGCACACCGAGAGAATTGAGGCGTGAATGTGAGCTGGAAGTTTCAGCCGAGGGGGCGCAGCCCCCGGTTAGCGGTGGCCATACTAAAAGTGCTGTTAACATTCTATTTCACATGTAAATTTTCTATTTGGTAGAAGCGCCTTTACAAATAAAATTTATTTTATCTTATCCCCAATCCTTGTGCTCAACTGATGACGACTTCCGCCATATTTTCTACCTTAATCTTCGTGTCTAACACTGTGTCTCTTGCTCCATCAGTGCTACTTGAACGAATATTTAGAGTAATGCTTCTACTTTCTGTAGGTCAGATTTAGCTCATTAATTATCATTTTCTCCTTTCCTACTGAACGGCAGGTTCTAAAAAATATATTGTAGGATTTTTGTTAGATACCTTACTAATCAATATACTAAGTTTGGTTACGATCAGAATTTTTGTCATCTGGATGTTTGGGTGTGAGTTTCCGAAGAAAATTTTGCAGAGAGTAATCTTGTTTAGAATTAGCCCAGGAATAGCATAGTATTCTCAGTGGGTGCGAATTTCCACTCAACTTGTACTCAGATTGAGGGTATGGATATTTGAGATAATTTAACAAGAAAAGTTCAATTGAAGTCCAATTTTCATAAATTTCATATTTGAATGGTAAGGGGAAAAGCAAGGAATGTGACAAAAGTGCTTTTCCGAGAAAAACCTAGTTTAATGTTGAAAACCTCGTAAGACAATGGTTCGCCAATCTTTTTGCCGCTTTTTCCATGGACAGTTCTACGTTTCAGCACGGAAGGAATATTCCGTTTAATATTAGGACGTTTCATCAACAGAAAAAGCACACATCCCGAAAAAGCCCGAAAATGAACATTCCTTGTTTGTCCCCTTACTCTTCATTTTGTATTTTCCGAAGGAAATTCAGTTTGATTTTGAGGGGAAAATCCAAAATTCAATGCCAGGCAAACTAAAAGGGATGTATGATGAAATAGCATCCCATTTTCCTTCAAGTTAAGATCCCTGTACTCTAAACGTTATGAATATAATTCTAAATTCGAAAACATTTTTCATATGAAATATAAGATGATGGAGAGAGGGAGAGCTGGCTCTGAAATCCAAGATAACTGCAACCCCCAAACGCCTATTTTGTTTTTTCATGGTTCCATATGATGCTGAATTCGATTCAGGAATAGAAAAAAAAAGTTGATTTTTAAGCTCTAGAATAGTACCATATCGAAAGCGAAGACGGCGGAAGCCCTAAACGTATTTATTCAACAAAAATACTCACAGGCATTACTGAATACGATTAAATCTCAATTGCTAGGCGTTGATACATTTCTGAAGTTCAGGTTGATTGAATACAAGTTTTTGAAAACTCAAAAGTAGCTATCACTATCTCAACTTCATTGTATCCTCCTACTCTTGAATTATTCCTAAGTTCTAAAAGCTCATATTTTACAGCAATGCATTACTCACCAGCAAAACTCTACAGTGTTGTCGAAATCTTTCTTTTAAAATTAGATTTATTTACAAACTAGAGTGCATATCACGAATCTGAAATAGTTTTTGATAAAAGAAATGTTGCACATTGTGAAAGTAAATATTTAAATTTATCACAAGAAATTATACATTGAAGTGCCAAATGAATTGACACGCCCACCCAGGTCCTCCTGTTGCCTTGATTGTGCGGTGCGCCTCGGCAGTTCGCCTGGGTTTGTCAGGTGTTCAAACTATGTCTACTGAATGGAGAGTAGTGCATCTTAAGCGCGAATAGACTATTGGGCTCCACATATTCTCAGAAAT
>JAGDQP010043881.1:2661-13068 GCA_022664845.1 Lepisma saccharinum | reverse complement strand
AAACAAGCGATTTCAACAATGAACAAAAAAGAAAATTAAAAATTGTCATGGATAGAACTTTTGAAATGGTTATAAAGTTTCTTCTCGCAAAATTTAAACTCTCTAAGCTTGAATTTGTTTGAAACCATATCCTAAGTACCTTCCTAGAGGAATTTAGAGAGCCCTAACGTCCGGATTCAGTCACCATAGACTCCTACTAGTAATAATCCGAAGTTTTTTTTTTTTTTTTTTTTAAGAAAAATGTCCCAAATAAAAATGTCAGAATTTCAGACCTTGTTTTCATAATGTCACTCACCAGAAATATATTTCTGACGATGTACAGTGCACACTGCTACTAAAAATAGAAAATAGACAAAAAGCATAACAGTTCCGACTCTGTATCATTGTCTTCTTCAGACTTACCACTTCTGAAAGTCAGACGTAGTGTAGAGCCTAGTCAGAAATAAATTAATGTTAGAAAAATAAAACATTCTGAATTTTAAATTTATTGAAATGTTGAGTTTTCAATCGATAAGTCAGTGGTTCTCGATTTATTTTGTTTCTTGGTACCCTGAACGTAGTATCCTCGTGAGCAGTGTGCGAATTAATGGGGGATGAAGTGGAAAATCCCCCTTGTAAGTCCGTAAATACACGGATGTATAATGCATAAAATATTATTTATCTTGTTATTTTCTTATGGTTCCTTAATTTTCACACGTCTCGTGAGATTTCTGCTACATTGTGCTAGAAATCTCACAAATCATCTCCAATTTTCATCCTAGAAAAAATCAGTCCCCCACGTCATTATTATTCTCCTCCGTTCGCAGACAGATAATCGTTTGGTTTTAGTACAGTCCAGCTCAGAGGCTGGCTCCCACAGAATTCGTACAGATCTAGGGCCGGGCTAGAGGTATCACATTATGATTACGTTGTGTAGAGTTGCCACATTATAAGAAGCTCAAGCCGCAGCTTCTAGTGGACTCAGGCTTATGAAACATGGGCAGTATGGGCACAAACACACGTTATCATTATATCTATACCTCGGAGGTGAACTGCATCGTCACTTTCTTGCCAAAATCGACCTCAGCACAAGTTTGTACATTCGAGCATACTTTTCCTGGAGGTATACACAACTATGTCATTGTTTACTTCGTGTAAGAATTGGCATAACACTGTCACGAAAAAAATGTGAAAGAGCGTGCTCAACTCAAGATTTCCTTGAATTGAGCTCCAGTTTTGCGAAAAGTAAAATAGTGTAGTTTATCTCCGAGGTTCAGATATGTAGTCTACCTAATCTGTGTGCAAAATTTATTTTAATTTTATTTTGTTCAGAGAAAGTACACATATTCTGTAAATATATTCGTTTCATTACCTAGATATACTAGATTAATTCTTTTACCTAATTAAATTTGCAAATAGTAATATCAAAAACATTTATTTGAAACTAGAAAAGCACTCAAAGTATTTACATCTGAGTTCGCCACTGCATTCACTTCTCTGTGCGCCCCATTCATTTGCTTCTCGCACGGCCCGTGTCTTGAGTCAGGATGCGATTACGAGTGGAGTAGACCAAAGATGAAACGGGTCACCGGGTCATTCGGGTCAAGTTTTGGACCGGGTCACCGGGTCTATGCTTAGAAGCCAGCCTCACCCCGTGACCTAATTTCGACCCAGAGGACAGAGCAGACTTTTTATTGTTTCCTTATTGCGTTTGAAAAGTGTTTCTTTCAGGGGTAACAGAGGTTTAATCCGCAGAGCATAAAAATATCGACAACAAAAAGTTCCTAACAATAGTAACAGATAGTATTATCATGAGACGAGACATATCTTGTGTGTCGTCTCGTCTCGTAAACGACTCGTGAAATGCCTAGTCTCGTGCCTCGAAAAATGCAAACAGTGTTAATTGTTTAATTATTTATTAATTCGGAATAAAATATTTGCCTCAGACATAGTTGTACCGTAATTTGTTCATTACGTAAACATTTAATGAATGCCATGTAGAATGTGATCCCTTTATGAATATTTTCTGAGATTTATATAGTATAACACAGGAGATATCATTAGTTACAATAGTGCAACATTAAATAATGAAAAAGGTATCTAAACTGAACCCTTCGTTTTATTTCTGGTTTCTAAAACCTCAGAGAGCTTTAAGATTTGACAACACGTTTAGAACTACTTGTGCAGTACACCTATATAATTTCAATTAAATACCTCCTATCATAATTAATTTGTTCTATGCCATTGTTTGTTTTCATTTTTTAATAATTGCAACCAATCTAAACATGCTAAAATGGAAAACCGTTCATGGATTGATCTGGTTTAGCACTGTAAAATCTAAAGGCTCGACTATATGGAATCAAAGTGTGTGTATATAGACCAAGTGTGTTGATAGTATGCCGTAGTGTCGAAGATGGTGACATCTAGCCGCGGCATTGTGGCCACTGGCCAGTCAGTCACATCGAAATTTGCTTGTTATGTAGACAGTACTTGACATAAGTGTCTTCGACGTATTTATGAGCAATTTATGTTCCTGTATTCGAGCCGGTAAAACAAATTTGAGCGATTCCACGCGTCACGCACTTACATTTAGAATATACTTTTCAACCGTAATTACCTTATAAACATCTCTGGAAAATTAAAAATGGCGACATGAGCACATCATATAATAGAGGAGACATCGGAGAATACATTCCCGGTGAAAGAAAACGTAAACAATAAAAATACTGTATATTATTTAATGTTAAAGTTTCCGCCATACACTTATATTTGCAACCCACACTTACACTCCAACATACATTTCCCCCAAACTCTCTAAAACTATGGACCCAACAAAATTTTCAAATATACCAAATCAAAGAGGAATGAATGTGTTAGGTTTTATTTCTTTTAAAAAAAATCCAGAATATATAAATATAATAGCGTATAGGATGAAAAGCACAGCGTCACACGCTACCATCTCTTCATCACGCACTGATATCTGTGTATCATTAGATGATTTTGCTTTGTAAATATTGCTTAATTTTTGTACATTCTGATAAAAATAAACTGTTGGACTCGATTACAGATTCCACGTAAGATATCAATAGAAAATATAATGCGTGCCCAAAAATCTTGAGTTCTAAAGGTTAAAAATTTTATATTCATATTAGTAATTAGAGTGATTCCACGAATATGTGAAACCCAGAAGTGAAAAACCAAACGTACTGTGGACATTTTGTAGATTGGTGCAATCAGTTCTTGGAGGGTATCTAGGGGTACACGTATGGGAGAGCAAAGGTCGCACGTGCCCTGCATGCATTATGCCAGAAAAAAAAATGGGAAGATGTAAGTAGAGTTGTGCACGGTTTCACCGTTTTTGACAGTAAAAATTTTAAAGTTGGAGTGCACTCGAGAATTTGGGGGTGTCGACCTCCTCAAGAGCGTGTAGGAGAATCATGCCCCCAAGCGATGGACTGGGGTGCGACAAATGAAGATAAGGAGGTGGCGTTGTACACTTTTGACTCCTTCGAAGGGGAGCCAAAGCGGATATTGCTCCCCTTGCACAAATATAAGCTGCAGCCCTGGGTATACGATGTGTGTTTACTAAAAATACTTTAATAAGTCTTAGTATAAATGCATAGTGAGCTTTTGTTGTTGGATTATTTAAAAAGCTAAAAAGAAGCAACAAACTTCATTCCTATTATGAGTTATACACTAAAATTGTACTATAATTAAAACTAAAACTCAATTGCATGATCATGTCAGTATGTCTGGCTCTGTTTTTCTTCCCATATGCTGTTACCAACGAATACTTAAAAACTATAGCTGTTACTACCTACAACCAACCTGGTATTGTTTCAATGAAAACAAAACTTCAAACATTCCCCTATTAAGTGGTACATTAGAAAGTTTTGTTGGGGGCATACTTTCAGAGAGTTTGGGGAAATGTATATCAAAGTGTAAGAGCGGATTGCAAAAATGTCAGTGCGTGAGGGCATTTTTAATATTAATAATAAATAGTATTATTAATATATGCGTGTTATTTAATCGAGAACGTGATTCTCAGTACTTCTACTAGCATATCATATGTCCAATTTGCATTTTTTGAACCTCTCGATCTCGGAGATATACCGCATTTACAGTCGAAAAGTATATTTTGAATGTCAGTTTGTGACGCGTGGTATTGATCGTTAATGTTTTACACAAAATTTATTGTGATTAGTAAAAACGTATGAAATACTTTTTGTTCAGCATTTGACTCTAATGCACCACATGCAAGCACTTTACTTTTCACCAAATATTCTGCAGTATACAGTACTTTTCATAGTACATTGGAAGTAGCACACTCACCATAATCTGAGAGCGTCACGCACTGATCGCACTATGTTAATGATTTACACAAAATCTATTGTGATTAGAAAAAAGTTTAAAATACTTTTTTGTTCACCATTTGACTCTAACGCACCATATAAGGGCAATTTGCTTTCCATCAAATATTGTATGTGTATAGTACTTTTTATATGTGGAGCGTCACGCACTGACATAATTATGTAGTCGATTTTTATAATGCTTGCCAGGGCGTAAGGACGATTATTAACAAACAAATTAATAGTTTATGTCAATATAGAAAAGAATTAAGTTTAATATTCATTTTTTAAATTTTAAATTTCCACATTTTTAGCTGAATAATAACTGTTAAAATGAAGTAAAATTGTAGTTATTTTTGTGATTTTTTAAATCACTCCAAAACAGAAGCTAATTACGCATTTGCACTAATGACTTTTTTCATTTTTTACGTAAACATGCATCGTATACCTTCCAAGAATAGATTGTACTAATAAAAATAATTCCACGGTATGTTTCACTGTTTACCATCGGGTATAACATTCGGGGAATTGGTTATTTCGAAGTTTCAGAGTGAATGAAAAAAAAAATGCAGTTGAGGGTCGAGGAGCCTTAGGCCCTTAACAGCAGAGAAATATTATCTTGTATACGATTTATCCCTTTCTTGTGAATTTATTTGTCTTGTGTAGTCTCGGTAATAACTTTTTTGTATCTTGATCAGCATTGTGTAATCTCCTACATTTTACTTTTTTTAGACATGACATGCTGCAATATTTTGCGATACAAAAGGAGAGAAACGAGACGAAACAAGCACACATTTGCGAGACGAGACAGCCTGAAATCTCGTCTCGTCTCGCCTTGTGGCATCACTAGTAACAGAATATGAAAATAGTCTCATATAACCGGAAAGAAGAAAAAACTACCCCCAGGGGTGTGCAAATAAATACTGATTAAGCTAGTTGAGTGGTCTAAGGCGTTTGTTAATATTTGATCATCTGGTTGCCGCATCACAAGGTCACTCTTCATCATTTGGGTCAACATCGGATCAGTCAGACCACTCCGGTCAAGACGGTCAATCGGGCCAGGTTTCGGACCGGGTCACTTATCTTCGGACCAGGTCGGATCATCGGGTCACAAAAGTGACCCAGTTTCAGCTCTGGAAAATAGGCATCGACTAATTCCTTTCTATTCGAGACCCTCATGGCTAATCATCGCGATACTCTGATTGAGCATCACTGTCTTTACAGTGTTCGTGACGTTTATTCTGTCTGTATAAAAAGAAGAGACACAGTACACATTAACAAATAAATTATCTTTGCCTTAGTTCAAAATACATCAGATGTCTTATTCATCTGATTGTGGTTAATTTTTCCTGTATGAAGCAAACACCATAACTTATGATAGTATTGGTTTTTCAGTAACGGTTTTCTGAAAAACTTAAATTTATAGCAAATTTTATCATTCTTTAGCATCTTAGTATTTTTGCATGAAAACCACATTCGCAAGGCTAAACACATATAAGGAATCATAAAAATATCCCACAGATAGAAGAGAACATTTAAAGATACGTGTTTGCAATGCGTAAATAGGTCATCCAATGAGAATGAGAATATTGCATTTTAACGGGTTTTTTATGTCTGGAAGTGATAGTGTACTTCTTGGGTGTTCTCTGTCAAATAATGATCCGTTATATTTTATAAAAAATAAGATAAAAGTAGTCTAGTATGTTTTTGTTAATTACTTTGTCGTTTTAATTAACATATTCTTGGTGAATCATTTGCATAAACATGCCACGTGAAGACGAAAATATTTTATTCTGTCAAAAGTACTCGTTCTTTACCGTAATTTACATTCAGTGCCTGATGTTTGTAATAAAAGAAGGTGGAAGAAAATGGATATTGTATGGTTTTCTAAGAACGTTTTATTGTTTCACACCTTTACGTAACTTTCGTGTGTGGAAGTTTAATGATGACTCACGTATGCTATACATAACACACTGAACAACGTGCAGTCGGAAATACACACTCACATTATATGGAGACTGAAGGTGGAGGGGATGTATATTTATGTGAATGGTAATAAACAGCATTAAAAAGTTATCAAATTCTCAGGAACCTAAAAATCCCACCAATTCAGCAACGCCTACATTTTAGGAGCATTTTATGATGGCTCACATTATGTATTCAGGAAGTTTATAAGCAGGCAAAGAAAATATAGAGAACTATTGCTAAGAATAAACTTGTCTGCGATTTCCGGAACTTGCCATCTTGTATTGTATACTTCTTACATTGTTATTGTCTCGAAAATCAAAATTAATAAATGAATTATGCTTATAAATTATTATTTCAATAATAATTTCAATAATAATAAAATAGATTTTGCAGTTCTATGACAGTAACCAACTGACGCTTCAGTTAGGTAGAGCAGCAATAAATTTTATCTGATCCTCGCATTTTTCAGATCGGTGATTAGCAGAGTTGTTTTGACAATGTTCATCTGGATGTGTTTAGACGTTTTCTTTTCTCTGAGTAGTGTATGCAAAATAACATTTGTGCAATTGAATATAAAATAAAACCACAAATAAACTTATAGTACAAGTACAGGGATGATCTTATCAAAACGTTCTGAATTGAATTGAATTGAATTTTATTTATGACCTTTATGTGTCGATGGCTCAGGCCGGCAATGTTCTGAATTACTCATAACGAAACTAAAGTGAATCCTTTAAATGGAGAAAGCAAACCAAATGAAATGGATCTTCCGCTTTGAGGGTCACCAGACTATAAACGCCAGGTTAAATCAAAGTCATTGAATCCAAATCTGAAAGCAGTTTCTCTCTATCTGCTTTGGTTGAGGCGCAAGCAGGCCTGTAGCCAAGGAAGGAACTACGGGGTCCGCCCGCCCCCTTTAAAATTTTATTAGCCCTATTGAAAAATTTACTTTTATGTCTGTGAATAGGAGATATCGTGACTTGGGACTCCTGAATTTTCCGTTCCAACTAAAATAAAAAGAGGACTAAAATATTTTCGGGCATTAAAATAAAATACAATAAAAAATAGTTACAAAATAAAACCAGGTTAAACGTTTATAGAAATACAATCGAACATTACACATTGAAATAATTTTCTAATGATAACACAAACTACGAAATATTAAATTTATAGAAGAAGCAATTATGTAAACCAGAAAGACTGGTACGTGAACGAAATATAGTTTCCATCAATTCTAATAATGTAAACGAGTATTCTAATGATGTAAGCAACGTATGCGATTCTAGGTAGACTTGGTGACATTACTTTCGGGACAGACCTTGTATTAGTGTGATGGCCCTCCTATAGTTATTATAATTATTCATTAATTGAAGAGTTGGATGCAAAAACCAGGCAACTTCATTTTAACAGAAGTTTCAGGAGAGAAAAGGAACAGGTTTTTATAGCCTCAAAATAGATAACATAAATTAATTTTTCTAGTGAAAATGACATTGTTGTTAATGTAACTACAAAAAAATACCTTTATGTGATCTTTTTAATGTTATAAAAACCTTGTTATTGCATACAACCCTTCAATTATTAATAATATTGATTGTACAGTATAATTTATTAATAATTGATTCATGGTATATTTAACTTATTTGAATAATTATACGAATAATTTTAACAGGAATAATTGATAATCACAATAGTTCTCTTAAATATTGTTCTCAGCCGTAAAAAAGCACTACGTAACATCATGAATGATTCAGATCTTGCGCTTTAAGTGATGCAAAAGTTTATAAATGTATATTTTCCCACGTTTCAATTCCCTGGCAGTGCTAATGTTAGCTGAAATGTAGTCTAATTCACAAAATATGTAACATTCATAATAGATGCAATAATCTTGTGAAAAATCGAATCTTTTTAAAAATAATTTATCTGAGATGCAGCCACATCAGGTGTTTACATTACTCATACAAAAGCTTGCTTACAGCAAAGCCGACGAACCCACCAAGATATTAGCAACTGCTTGTAAATGCCAAGCGTGATGTTGACTTAAGTTATTGAGCCTAGTCATAATGCATACCGTTACGAGTAAATACACTTAAAGAGACTTCTACACTGAGGTTGAATAAAACACAGCCAAAGCGAAAAGATAAATTAATGAACAGAAAGGATAAATACATACTTACCAAAGTAAATACATTGCACATACTTCCTACATTGGTAAATATAAGAGGAAACGCCTACCACAAAAGGTACCGTGTTGTGAGTGGGATTTGAATTCATATAAAGATCGATGGAAAAGGATAAATCATATTTTTCTCTAGCAGATTCTTCTGTCAGAGCAAATGTCTACAGGAAAAGATGAGCTACCAGATATGGATGGGAACATTTTGGAAACCATATGCAATTTTCATAATATAGTTTTATAATCAAACTTTGGTTTTGTTGCAAATTTCGGTTTTCAGTTTTTTTTTTTTTTTTTTTAAATAAATAGCATCAGGTTTTGGAAGAAAACCAGAAAATCGACTCTTAAACAAAAACAGAAAATTCGGTTTATTGCATTTTGATTTTTAAATAATGGACACTATGAAATATTTTCTGTCAGTTTCCTGGTAAAAGTAACGTAAATCATACAACAGGCTGCATAGAATTTTACAGTAACATTATTGACGAAAACCAGATACTTCCAGTATCCAATAATACTTAAACGAACAGTTTTTGCATCCCAATGCGACAGAATTAGTTAAGGCCCTAAAGGAAAATGCAAACCATTATGATGGTGCACTATGGAATCACATCTGGATGCCTAGAGAAGAAAGGGAATGTACGTTCAATTAGATGACAGGATTTCTCGTGCTATTACACAATATAAAGCAAAGGCATGGAAAACTTTTTAAAGTATCTACATGAACATGTTTAGGGAGTAGTTCCGGGGATCCGTTCCCTGACATGCAGAGTTTTATGAAGAATTAACATAATTTCAGGTGTAATAATATATACTTAATGTATCTTTCATACCCAGACACAATTTTGACCTCCACTGAATCTCGTGTACCCCTCCCAAAACCAACATTTAGATACATGCTTGGGTGTATCGTACATAACTAAGCTGCTTACAGCAGGAAATGGCGGATTTTAGGTCTCTCACTAGATGATCTGGAATGTATAGCATTTGAATTTTTCATCTAATTTCTTTTATAGCTTGTGTGCAGAGCTGAAACGGGTCACTGGGTCAATCGGGTCAAATTTTGGACAGGGTTACCGGGTCTGTGCTTGAGATCCGGGGTCAAAGCAGAGTTTTTAATTATTTCCTCACGTTTGAACAGTATTTCTTTCAGGGCTTACCGGGATCAGAGATGTTACCCCTAGAGAACAAAATATACGACCCCGAAAATAACCTGTTCAATATAGGCCTAGTTCTCAGACCGGGTCAATCGGATCAAGTTTCGAACTGAGTCACCAATGTTCGGGCAGGCGGGGTCAGCGATAGTGACCCGGTTTCAGCTCTGCTTGGGTGATGCCATTTAACAACTGCCGACTACGTATAGTCTACAAGGAAGAGGAGTTTTTGAACTCCAGGTGAAAATACTCGTATTTATCAACTGATAACACATAGCGCTACTGTTCGTGAAGGGTATTGTGGCACCACTTCTATCATTACAGAGGGAAGCATTTTGTAACGGGACTTATGGAGCTAATTGCTTAGAATCTGAAAGGTTTCTGGTTTTTGACAGAAACGTTACTGGGAAATTCCAGTTGTCTAACTTTTTCATGAAACAATCCGAAATTTTTTAATATTATATTTAGTTCTCTGTTTGTGTAAAAGAGAAAAGTGATGCCCTTGTTGCCTCCGATAGCTATTGTTGTTGTCAGACGATCATTATTAAAGTATTCGTCCCAGGGATGGATTGCTCCTTACAATTCGGCAGAAGGGGAGTGTAAGTATTGAATCTATTCCCAGTAGTATACATTTTTTAAGACTGAATTCACACCATTATAAGCATTACATGGAATTGAGCTCACATTTTACATATGACGATGAGTTTTAGAACTATGAAACGTTACGACAATATTATCTTGCATTTACTTATCTGTTCTTTTCTGCGTTAATCATTATCTAACT
>JAGDQP010043880.1:0-16082 GCA_022664845.1 Lepisma saccharinum | reverse complement strand
TTTAGTCATGCATAAACAAATATATATATATAAATTATATTTTACTAATGGAAGAATGTCTTTCTAAAATATCAAGCAGAAAATATATTTTCCTACCTATGCATTCCAAACAAACACCATTCTTATTACCTCATTTCCTTTCAGGTAGAACTGATGTTTGACAATAACAACTTGAACTGTTGGTCACAAGAAAGTCCTAATTGTAAACAGTGGCGGCGTAGGGTAATCTGGGAACCAGGGCAAGTAAATTTTATTGAGGCCCTTTCGCGAACACAATCGTAAATGCAAACTGCTACTATTGACCATAATATCTTACTTCCGGTTCCGCGTTATTCCCAGCCCCTATTTGGCTAAGACGGAGAACTTCACTTACTCGCTATAATCTATGCATGACAATGAATATTGACATTGTTGAGAGTCATGCTTTTCTACCATCCGAGTAGCTCGTCGAGGTGAAAGGCAGAAAATCGAAAACAAGAAGTCACTCCACAGGGTGCCACAAAACAAAAAGACAAGCTACTAACAGAAATGAAGCTGCAAAAAGAGTGAAACGTGTTACAAAATATACAGTATTTAAAGCTTTTATGTGGATCGAGTGCTTTGGTAGCTCCCGCAAGGCACATTCCATTTCCCAGAAGTGAATGTATTTTCAATATAGAAGTTAGAAAATAAAATAAGGGTACATTATATATTTTACCTAATTTGCTTTCTTTGCTATTCTTTACTTGTTTACCATGGTTGGACTACGGTTCCTGGAGGTAAATGTGTAGCTGTTAGGCTTTCTGGCGAAAATTAAACGGAATCGACCCCATGTTTATGTGGACTTTTTTCATTGTTTTGGTGTCAGGGATATGTCAGAGAAGTTTGTCCAGTGGGGCAATAACAATGAAATTATGTGAATAATTTGTTACATTGAAGGAAGGAAAAACAAGAAGATTGTTGAAACATTTGCACTAGCACGAAGCACCTATATCAGTTAACATTCAGGTACAATTTCCACATAAAACTCACTTGCTCAACCCGTTCGGAGACTTACTCCCATACATCGAAAAGTCAAACTTCTGCCTTGCTTTTCAAAACACAAGTGAAACATATATTACTCAAAACCTGCTGTAAGAGACCTCTCAAGTTAACATATCGTCGTTGGAACTGCAATACCCCCTATGTGGCAAACCATCCGTTTTTCAGGAAGGCCAAAAAACCGGTTTCTGTACTACAGTCTTGAATACAATTTAGGTACTTTAAAGTTGTTATTTCTCAAAAAGTTAGAAGTTATTTTCACATGAAATTTTTCTACAGTGTGCAGAGTACACAGAACTATAAACTGGTGCAAAAACATGAAAAGTTAAAAAAAATGCCACATAGCAGTTCCGACGACGAATGTATTGCAGTTCCGACGACGATATTTAAAATTTTGATCAAATTGACTACACACTGTATGCTTATTGCTACAAAATTAATATTTCAATCAACAGATTGCGATAAAATGCTGACGCGCACTATGTAGTTATGCTCTCTTACCTTTCTCAACATTGTGTTTCCGCTCGAGTGTCAACAAAAGTATTTGACTGTAATAATCTCACCTGGGTAATTGGAAAATTAAATAAACTGACGAGAATGAAGTAGATGGTATACACATATTTGCATAAGGTATACGTTAATGTGTAACGTTAATTAGAGGATATATACGGCATATACCTCCGTATATACTCAAGTACAGCCCTGGCTGCAGCCCCCTTACCACCACCCTCGTTTATCAGGCTATCATTATGCTTTCTTTCGTCTAATAAAAACAGTTGACCAGATAGAGTAACAGCTAGTTCGATCAAACGGTTGCGAATTGGCTCCATAGCACCACTGACATGGAATCATTTCAGCTTATAGTATTTCCATATAAAGTATTATCGACAGCCGACAAGTTTGCATGCGCGGCGTGACGAAGGGTACGGAGACTACTTTTCCTTTTCTTTTTAGATAAGTCCAATATTTTTTAAAAAATCTTATCTTTTACCGAACCATGCAAAATATCAGGGTTGCCAGACGTATGAAAATTCTCAAGTTGGTATCATTGAGATTTAGACAGTGTAGCTCCGGTGCTGCTGTGATTTTTCATAGTGCGTTTTTGCTTCGTGTATAAATAACTTCATCATTTGTTCCATAATGGGTTAAGTGCGGGAAATGGACGAACTATTCATAGTGAAGGCAGGGAAGTGACCATGCGTAATATGTATAGAGAACAAATGGTAAATAATGTTAAAAACTGGCTCTTTCTATGACGAACAATTTCTCTTAACAAGAGCGAAATCTTTCAAAAGTACACTAATTACCTAGCGCAATTAATTTACAAACAATTTGAAAAATTATAACTTCGAAAGAAGACTCGAAAGAAACCCCTTAATAATGGGTTTCAAATAGGCACGTATTAAGAAATTGGTTTTGAGTGTTTTGAGACACATTCACAGATTTCGGGAGGGATCCAATATGAGGCTTCGTATGAAATGTGAATGGCTTCTAAAATTATACGAAAGAATTCTGAATTGTATTGGTCAGACACCTCTCCTAAATACGTCTCTGGTTGCATATGCAGCAGGAAATCTACAACTGTGCTAAATTTCGATCAGAACTATTTCAAATTAGTTCAAGGAAAATTAAGTAATTACTACTGTCTTAGGTAGGATCAAATTACACTAGCCGCCTCACAGAAAGACAGAGGTTTCTATTAAATTGGACTGCGATGCAGGAGGAAAGAGTTGTTTTAGTTGTTGAATTGATGCATCGCTTTTAGGCATATATGGCTCCATTTGAGATAGGGTATGGAACATGATGTGTCAAGGAGTCGGCGAGGGCCTAAGTTGAAGTACCAATCGGATAATACGTTATTAGAAAATAATAATAAAGGTAACCGGAAAATTAAAAAAAAAATACCAAATACACATTAGCCCCTATTGCGATAAATCGAAACATAATGTTTTAGTTTCAGCCCTTTTATCGCCAGGGAGAACTTGTTGAAGAGATCGTTAAATACGGGCCCGAAGATTGAATTTGTGAATTGAAGAATGCCAGTGTAAGTGGATTAGGTTTGCTTTGGATACTACAGTAAAAAAGAACCCGTCGTTGGCTCTGCCCCCTCAAGCAGGAATATTCTTCTTTTACTATGACTAGATACAAGACGGTGTGGAAATTTTCTTGTCTGTGGGCTTACAAGAGACACTATCGAGAAGTGTGAGCCGAAGGCAGAAAATTTTAGGCTAATATCAAAGATAGCCTAACACCATACAACATACGTAACCATTAGCTGTTTAATTCCAGGAGTAACTGACAAATTGAAGTTTTCTTTTTGTTTTGAGAAATTAACATTTTGATTTTGTTGTCTCTTCGAACACAGAGCTAGAAGTTAACAGCAGAACTGCGCACATAAATTTCTGACACCATAGCAAGAAATAATGTGTCTCTTATCACTTTTCGAATTCCGTTTCACTTTTGAGAGACAGGGATTCAAACTTTATGTTTGGTTAGAACCCAGGAGCGGAATTTAAGAACCAAACTTCGCAGATGAATTCCTAATAGCAAAACAAGAATAAAATATAACTTTGTCATTTTTCGAATTTAGAACTATTTCGGGATCCAGGAATTTCAATTTGGGAACAAATATCATTTTAAAATGGTAAATAGGAGGAATATTTTCAAATCAAGCAAAAATATGCATACATGTGAAATGCAGTTTGGTGAATAGAAGTTAAAATGTAATGTCATCGGGTTATCAATGTTGACAATTTCGATCTCTTTGAAGTTGGTATAAAAATGTCTGTTTTCGGCGCACACTTCTCGCTAGTCCCTTGTTAATTCGAGATGTTGAGGAGATACTGATTACAAATAAGTGATTGAAGTGCATGATATAAGCCACAACGTAGAAAATCGTTTTGACCCGAACGTCATACATGAGGGGACGAAGGTGAAAGCGGTCCTATTTCATGAACGGTCTTCACTCTGCACTTTTTGGTTTGCAGAAATTTAAGAGTTGAGTATAAACGTGTTTCATCAAATTTTTCTAAAAGTCTTTCAAAAGTGTGTGATATGAAAATATTTTCCGCACTTCACTTTTAAAAGTTTGAGTAACTAGCTTTTATTAAATTTGTGCAAATTGAAAAGTGCAAAGTGAATACCGTTCATTAAATAGGGCCCGAGAACATTTCCTCTATGTACCCGCTAAGTGAATTATTGGGAATAAATTTATCATATTTTCCCTGATATTCCTCAGTTTTATCATGAAATATAACACTGGCATCCCGCAAAATTGATATTTATAAATACATTAGGTAGATCAAAAAAAAATCGAAACTTTTTCTGAAATTAATATTTTTTAAATAATGCTGTTAGAAAATAATATTCTCATTAATGGGTAGGGGCACGCGCCCCTGCTCCCTCTCTGAAATCGACACTGGTCAGGGTTGGGTTCAAGCTACGCTAATGAGCTTATTTACTATTAGATTTAATTTATTATAAAATAAACAAGAGATATTTAACTAATCATAGTAGCAATGAGGTATATCTGGCGAAAATGGTTCATTTGGGCATATAATTATATTCCCCAGTATTTATTAACATTTTTTCGAGTGTGAAAAGATCCCAAGAGAAGCCAAAGTATTAGTCTTGTAGGAAATTATCCTGTTCTGTCTATTTGCTTTGACAATTCTTCCTATGATGAACCGTTTCCGAGATAACCGTGGAAAAATCGGCGGAAGGCATTAGTCGATCTGCCATTTTTCAAGATAGTGGACTTAGCAGAAGTCAGAGCCTGCCACGTGGAAGCGAGTAGTGGTGAATTGCCCAATGACTATTGATAATATATTTTCTTCATCCCACACCAACGGGCGGGTACTTTTGCTAGTATTATTGTATCTAGAATTTATTATAATAAGAAGATATGAAATATCTAGCACGAATTGTTATCCTGGTTACGATCCCCATGAGCTCATGAAATTTTCATAATGTCAGTGATAAGGATATTTTTTTTTTAAAATGCAGACATAAAGTACGCGTATTGTTGGCTTTTGTCGAATTATATGCTATGACGGCGTTTAGGTTTATACGTTCTAACGTCTTTGCTTTGATTGTTCGGACTATTATACGATCTGACAGTAATACGTTTTGGTGTTATACGTTGAAATGCATTTAGAATTAAACCAAGGTTGAAGCTGGCAACAATGTGGTGCAGATAGAATGCACACCGGTCGCTAGGTGCCACTACCATTCAATCATCGTTGCCACTTACTCTTCATTTACTAGTTGTTCCATGATTATACGTTCTGACGTTTTTTCGATTATACGTTCTGTCGCATTTTGTATACGTTCTGTCGTTTCTTCGAGTTATACGTTCTGACAGTTATACGTTTTGACGTTTCAATGTTTATACAATTTGTCGCATTTTGTATACGTTCTGACGTTTCTTCAAGTTATACGTTCTGACGGTTGTACGTTTTGACGTTTCAGTGTTTATACGTTCTGTCGCATTTTGTATACGTTCTGACGTTTCTTCAAGTTATACGTTCTGACGGTTATACGTTTTGACGCTTCAGAGTTTATACGATTTGTCGCATTTTGTATACGTTCTGACGCATTTTGTATACGTTCTGACGTATTTTTGAGTTATACGTTGTGACGGTTATACGTTCTGACCTGTACCCGTTACGGCATAACCAACAGTTAAACTGAGCAAATTGGTAGTTAAATTAACCCGTACTTCTACCTCCAGTTAACGCGTTAACTGGAGGTTTTAAAAAAGTTTGGCAATTGCCACCTGTGAAAGATGTTGCATATGATTTCAGATTCATCCTCTTCCGATGAAGAGGATGATAGAATTGTATTAGAACACATAAAGAGAACATCACAGTTCTTCTACCCAACTTTTTAACATCTTTTTTTTTTATTTAGATTCAGTTAGGTGCTGTACGAAAAAAATTTGTTTTGTGCTAGCTGGGGCATGAAGCCAGTTTGTGTTTGCACTCCCTCAAAATGTAAAAGTTACAAGAATGATGGAAGTGTGTGGTGTTGAAACGCGATGTTTACTTTTTGGAGCTCCAAAAATGTAAAATTTACAGAAGAAATGTAATATTTTGAATTTGTGTGTAAGCATTGAAACGGAAAATATAACGAACGTTGTAGTGATGCAAATGTGAAAAAGCAAAAACAGTGTCTGGGAGTTTATTTGATTTCGAGTTGAGAGTGCACATTGAGTGAAGGCAGGTGCATCGCGTATAATGAAAACATGTTGTAAGGTAACTTTAACTGCCTTTGCTACTCGACATGTGTAAGTGATTTTTCTATCAAAATACGAGTCATTCATAACATGAAGTATGAATATTAAGTAGGTCGTTAGTATTCTTGCGCATGCCGCCATATTTGTATGTGTTGATCAACAGGAGTGCTTATTTTACAAAGCGGCGGCGTGTGAATACTAATAGCGACACTTCGATTTATGAATGACACTACTTTTCTACGAAAAATCATGTACGTGTCGAGTGAGTGAATACGATTATTTAAGGTCAGGTTACAAAATTGTGTTCATTATACGCGATGCGCATGACGTTTGTCATATACTCCATGTGCTGATTCCCAACACGCAACCACATAAACAGTAACAACTAATTTTTGCTCTCATTTCATACTTCAATGACTCGAAGCTTCGTTAAATTTTGCAATTCAACACTTCCACTCACGTTGGAAATCTTACATTTGTGCTGCAAATTTTACATCTTTTTGTGGGTCATTAAGTAAAGTTTACCCAGCAAATAATAAAGCTAATGGAAACAAGATGATTAAATATCTCTTTGCCCCCCTTCGTGAATTATTTACAAGGGAATGAGTAGTGTAGAACGTACACATTAATCAGTAGCTGGCGGACGTAGGGGTTCCAAAAGTGAAGTTTATCCATATTATTATGAAGCAAACATAATATTCATAAAGTGATAATGAAAAACAATAATAAAATTATTAAACATCACCCTACTTTTCACCTTACCATATCCCTTTTTCCTTGCGAGAGTACTAGTTGCGGGTAACAAAAAAAAGTTAAAACATTCATATTCAATTTCATGAAGTACATCAACTTCGCTGACTACCTATTGTGTGTTTTTTTATAATTACTGTGAAGTATATAAATACAAAGATTCTGTTAGACCACCCAATGTGTAACCCTCGAAAATTCTTTAGTGCAACCTTAATTTTTTACAATTAAAAATAAATAGGATCAAAACTGCAAAACTCTGTTTACAAACTCTAATTTTGGCTATACCCTCCCAAACTGAAAATCTTAATTACTTTGTTAGTTGCAACCGAACGAAATAAAACGCATCCAAAAACCGAAGAAATTTGTTCTCTGCCTATGAACTCTTTCATGAAAAAATCATTAATTTCAATTACGGTACTGTATTTTTTGCTTGTTATTGATTGAAATCGCGCTCATGTTCTTCGAACTACCTGTTAAGTTCCGCTTTACTTTACTTTATGGGCCGCAAAAAACGTAAAATTTACACGAGAAATGTAACATTCCTAACGTGCCTAGAGGTGTTCAAATCCTAAATGTAAGTTTTGAAATGAAGGTTTTAAAATGAGAGAGAAATAAGGAAAGGTGCTAGGGACTATTTAGTTTCTTCCGCGTTGGGGGTACGTACATGCATTTTTTAGAACCCCATGTACATCGTGTATAATAAAAAGCATCGAACTGGACTTCAACTAACCCTCTTGATTGGCACGAGATACTGTCCGTGTTTTTTGTGGCAAAATACGTGTAATTCATAAGACGAAGTTTCGCCATAACTCCTCACGGGGTTATGCTTATTATATGTTTATGAACTTCGTATTAATGAAATGATAATGGCATATAGCTTTTCGTAGCACTTTTTGGAAGCTGGGTTGCCGGTAGGTGTTTATAAAAGTATGTGTGGTAATTGTTTGCAAGGAAATAAAGCATATAGCACGGAAGCTGCGGCCATAACTTGCAGTTTATCTATTTTCCCAGAGTGTATAAGGAGATGCGGGCCAGCGATCTAAAACCGTCACGCCTACGTAAAAAGTAAACTTTGTAAACTTAATTTTGTATGGGCGATTTTTAGTAACTGAATTCAGTCAGTCACGATTATGAATGCGATGCTAATAAAAATTCAGATCCATCCACCAGCCGGGATTCGAATCCGGGACCTTCGAGTCGCTTACGTAGCCCCCCAACGCACACGACTACCAGGTCGGCGTCACATATACTTATTTTTTTAGATAGTAACTCAACTCTTTACATATGTGTGTTTACTACCTTATTTCTTTATTCCACAAATCTCTTAATGCAATCAAACATTCATATTCCTTACTTCAGAAAGTAGCGAATTTGATGCGTATTTTGTTTAAAACTTACTGTGCTATCCTCTATTCTACTGTTTTCATAATTCCTGAACAACTCCCTAGATGGCGAAATAGTATAAATCCATTGCCAACCGTCGCACTGTTCCCACTAACCAAAAGTTAAGTAACCACCAGTTAAAAAGCAAATGAAAAACGGATATTAAAGTTAGAGTTCAGGTTAACTTTAACTAGTAGTTAGTTAACTGGAAAGATAACTGGACAATGAGAAACTAGCCCTAAGTACGCTGCTTTTATGATAAATACTAAATTTGAATTTATTATTGTTGTGCAATAATTTAGTACTTCAAAACTACTCGCGTTCTAGGTTAAATCAATTAGTACGTCGGCATGAGGACGCCAGAAATGCTGTGTTGAGTTGTTCCGAGACTTTAGCATTGTCATATTAGTGAAATTGAAGAAATTGCTATTATTACTGTATGAGTTCGGAAAATTAAATTACTGTTTATGAGAACGCACCGAAAATTTGGAATAGAGTGCCGCTTGACTTAGAGATTGACTCTGCCTATTTATATTAAAAATTTATAAAAATGTTGCATGTTCTGGGATCGCTTGCATATTTTTATTTACTAATGGCTGAGCGACTGGACAAAGGATTTTGAAACTATTTTAAAAATAAATGAGTAGGAAAAGAAGGAGCTATGAAATCACGTAAGAAAAAGTTGTCTATGGCCCGGAATAGAACCGTGTAACCTTTCAGTAGCTATTCGATACGTTATTCACTGCTCTAACAGATCACTTGCTTCACAGCACCTTCAACCTGATCTTTCAAAGTAGTTCATCACGTGCTTTCCGGAAATGTCCGGAGACAGAGATGCGAGTACCTGATAACATGTGTATTTATAAATACGAACATTTTAAAAAACATTAATCAAAATCGATTCAGTAGAAATTCCTTGGCGACTAGTCAAAGGAAAGCCCCTTTCACTAACGTATAGGGAGCAAATTTCGATTCTCTTTTACTTAAAGTTGGAGAGAAGGAGAGGGATGTGAGTGTTTCACAGCACATCTCGGCGAAATTAGAACCATTTTGTAAGAAAAATCACAAATCGGTCCCCCAATAGAAGCGTCTGGGCGTCTGAACAAAGATTTTATGAAGTTATTTTAAATATAAAGACGGCACCATTCTCGTTACCTGCATGTCGCTTTAAAAATACGTTAGCGTAGGTTAGAATGGGTTTAACAAAATTTGCGACCAGTAGACAGGCAAGTTTCAGGATATGCCAATCTGTATTTGCAACAAGATTACTGTTTATAATTGAAAACTTTGTTCATTGTCACGCACACTCGCTGTTCATAGTATGGAGCAATGGTTTTTAATATGCTTTAAATTTTTCCACGCTACAGTAGTTTGCGACATAATAGAAAGATGACAGAAACGTAGTCTGTACATAATTTTGATTTGCTACGCTGCATAAATTAACGTTAGATAGTGTTAATGCTAAAATAACGTACTGTTAGTAATACTTCTGTAAATGCCTCAATACAGAAATAATGCAGATGAAGGACACATTAGCCCAATTTTTTCAAACGTAGTCTAACAAACTAATCTCACCGATAAAATTTAAGAACCAAAATAGTGATCAAGAAGTCTTGCATAAACTATACGTATCTGAAATAGAAATAATTCGTAATTTCAATAATACTGATACTGCTGAAATCGACAGCCAGAAGAGGGAATTTTGCTACTTGTGATATATCTGTCGGTGTTTGTACTAACGGACTTGAAAATACCTTTGGATAGAACGTTGCTTGTGTTTTAACAACATCTGGAAATTAATGCATTTCATGTCACTAAACCGTGACAGTGAATTAGAATTGCTGCTTCACTGTTGGGCGATCTCCAGTAGTCCCCGCTTGAAACATGATCGTCAGGTGCAGACTTGTCAACCAACAGAAGTGCCAATGAAAAAGGTTTTCCAACGTGGAAAGGGGGAAACGCGGGAGGTTACGTGAGAAACGAAAAACATACCAAAGGGATACAACGCAGACTTTAAATATCACGAAAGTACTGTAGAAAACACACACAGTGTACGGTAACAAGTAATTTCAGTTTTCAAAATAGGTCCTACTTGAAAAGTTAAACTCAACTAAACGTTTTAAAGTTATTGAAATGGTTTACGATCTGATAACATCAGTGATTCTGCCTGTGGAGGGGGGTTTATCACCCAAAGTCTCAAGAAGACTAAAATATTTGCTGTGAAAAATCTATAGAAATCGTACAAAACTTCATTTCCACTCTGCCAAATTTGACTTTACAGCCCCAATTGAAAATCCTGGATCAGTTTAACAATTTTTCTCCATACTATCTCTACATCTACCACTATGTTTTTTTTATGATGCCACTCTAGAAAGTCATTTCCTTTTCGTTTTTACTTCACTTTATAGCGTGAGCTTTAAATTTTGCACATTTTCACAAAATGCGTGAGAACATGAGTTAATGTTTCAAGGCGTGTGACTCACGCAATTTGCGTGAGAGTTGATATGTCTGCAGATGGGAACCGGGATATGCCTTCATGCGAACGAAGAGAGAGAGATCGACACTGACCACGGATAGAGTTGATTTATTCAACGCAGTACGGATAGCACATTTCCTTTATCCAGTGACAATCGCAGTTCACTCTGCGATGAAATGTTCAGTTAGATTTGGCACAGAGATATAAGATGTGAGAAGTTTGACTTTTAATATTGTTATTTTCTTTTCAAAAGCTAGCTATAAATGACTTTCAGTTATCACCGTGATCATTGCAGTCTGAAATGTAACTTCTTCCAATCCTAATCCAAAAATGTTAAACCATCGTAACCAAATCTAACCAGGTGACAGATTGCATAGAACCACAGTGACATAAACTGAGGCAATGTAAGATTCTGTGACGGCTGTAAATCCTATTCAGATTGAAAAACGTTGAACATACTATACATAGCATTACATTTGTTTAATTATATTTGACGATTACACAACAAAGCAAAAATTAGGTTTCTAGAGAAATATATTTGCCATCTGCCACAGGGAAGATTAAAATATTGTCTATATTCGTATATAGCTCAAATAATCTGTGCATGTCGGGGCTCTTTTAGTAGTTAATGCGCAGCCTGTTTTGATTCTGTAATGAGGCGTGAAATTTATAAGTCCCAAACTAGAGTTGAACCTAGAACTTCGGCGACGCTGGATTAAATACTCAGATCACTCGAACATCACGGCAACACATAGCTCAGAATAATAGTTAACAACTTTAGACGTAGTCAGCCAAATTTGTGACAATTACAGGATAAATGAAATGTTGAGAAGTTTTTGAATGGTATTCAGAACATGTAAACCTATTGTAATTGAGTCATGGAAGTGTAATGAGAGAAGTTAGGAAAGTTTATGGTACTATATTATTACGCAAAGAAAGCGTGTTAACTGCAATTCCTGCGCAATCCCACAGTTCGCAAGGCGGAGAAAATGCATTGAAATGACGTCGTGATTAGAATGGCGTAGAAGGCGGAGTCTCATCCATTAATTACCCGTAGCCGCGTGGAGATGACGACACTTATACGAGCAGAAATATCAAGTAATTATAAAACTAACCCACCTTTGCTCGTTTCGCATTACTTCGTGTCTGCGCTTGAGAGAATCATTAGTATATACCATGAAGTCAGCTGACCGTATCTAAAGTTTATCCGTGAAAAGAACAACATCGAGGGTGTGGAATATAGTTCCATCGTTCCGATGTGGAACTTATAGATACTAGCCTAGATGCCAGAAACATACATAGCGGCGGCAAAATTAACTGCAGTGTTCGATTTGTTGGGGGATGCCAGGGATTATCCCTGAGGCATGAGGATTTCATCCCTGGTTGTTGGTTCCGAATATCACCCCAACCTGGTACAAAATCTTTGTTTTTTCCTGAATAGATAGTATGATGAAAGTTAACAGCATTCCATAGGTTTAGGATCTCCGTCTTCGTAATTTATAGCAAATCGAATGCTGATTAAAGGTAACTTGACGTAATTAATTTACGTTTAGCTTACCTTAGAACTACACTGCATATCTTGTCACTCTCGAACGACTCGGGTTAGTATCTACAGCAGTGATCCTAACCTCATTTCGTTCGCGGTACACTATCCTTTGTAGTGTTCCTGCGGCTCTAACGTACGAGCTGGTAACACTGCGGACTCAGAAGAAACGACAAGTTCAAGTTTCCCATTAATAACTCGAAGCTTTTTAGTATAAAGCGTAAACAAACCAATGATTTCCCTGTACAAAAATATGTTTAAGCTCATGATGTTTTACTTTTTCTTTTCCATAGTAAATTTCGCTGCACGTCTGTTGAGAACCATCGATCTAGAGTACCATTCAATTTTAGTATGATATAATGTTAAACCTGGCATAAAACAATTATCCTAATCTATAGGGAGGCCTAGCAGGAATCTTTCAAGTAAGTGATTGCTGGGACGCACTTACTTGTACACTAAATTCTTCTTGTTATGTTGATTTAAGAAGAAAGGTTAGGTTAGTTCACAATAAAGTAAGAGTGCTTTTAGATACTCCCTCGGACAAGCAATCGCTATTTTTTGGATCTGATTTCCAAGAGGAAGAGATACAATTTTAAGACAACTAATATGTTAAATTATTCTAATCCAACCTAGCCTAGCCTTTCAGTTTAGAATAGTGTAGCATCAATAGGCTGATTGTTTCGTCTCATCATTAACTCCAAAATATTTTTAGTTGATTGTAAGAAACAGGAAATTTATTCCAGTGCTCCTTTCTTTCCTTTCCTTTTATTAATTCTCTAAACTTTAAAAACTTAATGGAGAGAAAGTATGTTAAGTTGAATTTTTTTCAGGAACTATTCGACCTGACTCCTGTCTAAGGAGAGCCCTCATGGAAACAATGTGAAATAGAAAGCAAACACACTTGTGCGTAAACAGCACTTTTGCATATGCCCACCGCTAAACGGGAATGAGAAATTACAAACTGACTCATCTGAAAACAAAATTGATAAAGCTATTCAGGTAGACCTAAACGAAGTAGGCTGTTGTAAGTCTAACATGGAAAAGTGTACTCAAACCCATATAATGTGTCAGTGTTTTGCAGTACAGGTTTTGACTGATAAATGTGATTATTTTTAAAATGGTAAAAAAGACCTAATTAAGGAAATTGCTCAAATTGAGGAAAAATTATCAAAAGAAGAAAATGTTCATAGAGAATTTATTGAATCAAATAATGTAGTAATAGAAAACATACAAACCCGAATTGACCAAATAATTAAAAAGGTAAAAGAATTCGACGACTTTATGAAAAGTAAGGAACTTGAAAATAACTCTTGCGAACATGACCATTATATAGATAAAAGGTGTACCAAACAAGAAACTAATGTACATGTTGGGCGTCTAAACACTGGGGAGAATTATTGTATTGATCCTTTACCAACTGATCAAGTACAGCTAAATATATTAGCAAACAGCCATGGTAGACGACTGTCCCTAATGGTTAGGAGGCAAAGTCACTACAAGGTCTTGGGTTTAATTATGCCCAATGCAAGATCATATGAAATATTAGGTACTAACTTCTTTGTTAATAGTTCTGAAAGCAAATCTCAAAATATGGTAGAAATGACGGTGCTAATAGTCGGCGGCAACGATATTTATCAAACTGACACTTTATCTTTTCTAAGATCGCTAAAGAGGTACTTGAGCAATCATGTTCATGATAATATAATAGTATACACTATTCCAATTGTATAGTTGCTGGTCTGCTGTAAACTTGGAAATAAGAGCGGCTAATAATAAAATTAAAGATTTAATGAAGAGATTTAAACACCTATATGTTATCGATATTGAAGGTTTAGGCAAAAGGTTTCATACGAGTCATGGTATGGATCTGAACAACTTGGGCAAGAAATATATATGCGAACGGTTACTCATAGAAATTAGTCAAATAAGGTCAAAATTAAATAGTACCAGAAAATTAACGATACCTTTAAATTGGGTAAATCAGGGAAACCGAGTAAGCAACCTGCAGTGAATAGACTGCAGGACCCGATTATTGTTGAAAATTGTACATCACAGCTAAGGGGCAAACATTTTGGAAAGCAATTAATCCTTCAGGCGGTTCAGAATATAGAGTTCGTAAACGAAAGACTATCGTACGTTACGATACGTACTCGATGGGGTAACACGGTTTTATTAAACGTCTATGCTCCGACCGAGGTGACTACTGATAACGACAAAGATATATTCTACGATGAGCTAGAAAGGTTGTTTGACCGATTACCGAAGTATAATTCGAAAATTGTGTTGGGTGATTTCAATGCAAAGGTAGGGAGGGAAGAAAAATATAGACCTACTATAGGCAAATACAGCCTTCACGAAAAGACCAACAACAATGGAGAAAGACTGATAACTTACGCGATTTCGAAAAACTTACTGGTAAAGAGCACGTACTTTGAACACAAAGACATACACAAATACACATGGGTATCTCCGGACGGCAAAACTATCAACCAGATCGATCACGTATTAGTAGACAGACGAAGACACACCAACATAATGGACGTTAGGTCGTACAGAGGAGCGGAAGGTGACACCGACCATCAATTAGTGATCACAAAAGTAAGGGAAAAGTTATGCATCGCGAACAGAGAAAGCAAGGGATCAAAACAACTGAAATTCCAAGTGAAACTATTAAATAATCCGAGCATAAGAGCAGATTACCAACTCGAACTCTCAAATAGGTTCGAAATCCTAGCCGACTCTAGTAATAATAATGATGATAATAATGAAATTGATGTAAGGTGTGGGAGGCAATTCGTGAAACAATTAAGAGCGCAGCGAAGGAACGCGTAGGTGAAAAAAAAAACAGAAAAACAAACCTTGGTTTGATGAAGAATGCATTAAACTTCATGAGAAACGAAAACAAGCAAGGCAACGATGGCTAAGTAATAAAAGCGAAGCAAATACCAACCACTACAGTAACGCGAAACGAAACGCCACACTAGGGTTCAGAAACAAAAAGCGAGAATATCTGACGCAGAAGATTCAGGAGATTGAGGAAAACGGGAAGACAAATAACATACGAGATCTATACAAAGGGGTAAACTCGTTAAGAAAAGGTTACCAGCCGAGGTTAGGAATGATTAGAAATGAACGTGGAGATCTTCAGGCGGATCCGACTAAAATTGTCGATGTGTGGAAAAGTTATTTCCACAAACTTCTTAATGTACACAACGGGGAACAAACAGAGGAATTTGAAATCCATACCGCAGAACCGTGGATTCTCGAACCTAGCGAGATCGAAATGTCGGTAAAGAAATTGAAAAAATTCAAATCACTAGGAATAGATAATATTCCACACGAATTAATAAAGCGGGAGGAACGGCACTAATCAAGGAACTACATAAATTGATAAGTGCTATACGGAGAGAGGAGGAGGAATGGAAAACCTCAATAATAGTTCCGATTTACAAAAAAGGCGAGAAATCGGACTGTAATAATTAGCGCGCAATCTCGTTACTTCCAACCTGTTACAAGGTATTAAGTAATATTCTGTTAACACGCCTAAATGTATACGTAGATGAAATAATTGGAGATCACCAATGTGGATTTAGAAGAAATAGATCCACGTTGGACCAGATTTTTGCTTTGAGACAAATTTTGGAGAAGAAATGGGAATACAATGGGACGGTTCA
>JAGDQP010043879.1:0-16083 GCA_022664845.1 Lepisma saccharinum | reverse complement strand
ATCTTTAGAAATACAAAAATATCTGGAGAAATGTCTGCAAACTTTTTTTTTTTTAACTACTCTAACCACTGACCAGGAAATGGATAATTTCTGAAACTCAGAAAGTTTTAGGAGAGATAGAAACAAGAAAATAGTGTTTTGCTTCAGAGAAGGGTCTAAAATAAAGAAAAAAAAAGAACTTTGAGGCTATGTTTCATCGTTTCAGAAAAAAGATTCATAATTGATGTTTGACGGCTATTTATAGTGTGCATGACCTTATGTGAGCTTACATCTGTTTGTTCCTCTCCTGTTAGTCATTCTGTGCTCTTCCCAGATTTTCAGTTTCCAATGACTTTGTCACAACTCCCCAAAGGTAGGAAGCGGTCACTTTACAACCACACTGGAAAAGTAGACAAGAGTGGACGAAGGGAGGGGTGGAAGAAAAGGAAAATGCACGCAACCTCTCTCTCTCCAGGCGACGAGTATACAGACAGAATTATTGAATTAGAAAAAAAAAAGAACTGGTGGTTCCTGATCCTGATAAAGTTAAATGTTTTCTTAGTGGAACGGATGATTTTCAAGCTTAAATTCAGTTGTGGATACAATATTGAAAAATCTGTAGATCATACAAAAAATCTGATTTTCCGTATTCCATTGAAAACTCTGTAGACCTGACAACGCTGAAATGATTCTTGTGGACCCTTCTTGGAAGATGACAAGGAACCAATCCATGAAAACCTTACGCAAGCAAGATTTCGACTTTGTAATAGAGCCATCTGGATGTCGGCTGATGGCAAAAACGAAACTCGAAACTGTATCCCCTCTTCTTAACACGCCTGTGTGGTGAAGGTAAGTGTGAATATGTGTCAAAATATATTTTGTAAAGATACATGACCGCACCTAACTTTACCTAACCTCCACGTTCATATGTTCAGTAATTTAAGATAATTTACGAAAAAGGAAAATAAGGAATTATTATTAATAAATGTGAACATTTAAAAATATATTTTGTAATCACACATGCCAGGAACACGTAATCTGTGTGTTTTAAGTGATTTTAGTTTGGTTTTAGTGATTTTAAAATTGGTCCGTCACTACTATAGTAAAGCCATAATACTATCTTAGAAAGCATTAAAATATAAAAACCCACCTTTTATTTTCCCTCGCCCCCCCCCCCGTAGTGTATTCATTAAAAAATCTCCATTCAACTATGTCACTTTGTACATAACAAGAAACAAATGCGCGCCTTTGTACACAAAGCTCAAACTTGCGTATCTAGTGTATTGCCATTGCAGTGTCTTAAAAATTACGTATAATACAATCTAGTGCAGCGTTGAAAAAAAACTTCCACAAGCAATAACAGTAAGACTATAATTGAGGGATAACCGAGGAAATTGTCCATTCAACAAGAAGCTATGAAAATAGTTGATCCACAATGGACTAATCGATCAATTGATGTACGTTCGTAACATTTTTTCTCTTTTTTTTCCTCTCTAATTTATCTAACTTGTAAGAAAATGCCAATACTTAACCTCCACGTCTTCCTAGGTTGCTGTTGACAAACAGGCGATTGCAACTTCGTGTTATATAAGGATCTACTGCACAGAGGGGTAATTCCTCCACGTACCAGAATAATATGCATTAAGAACTAGTTTGAGAAATTGCATAAGTAAACAGAATACTTTTCTACCTGCAGAGTTGCAGGGCTGCGGAGAGCCTACTTGGAAACACTTGCGGTACGGCAGAGAACTTTTCCGTATACGTATCCACACAAGCGTCTGCCGACAGCATTTGAGGAACAGCCAAATGCACCCGAGATATCACTAATGCTTGGGGTCGAGAATTCACGCAACTTCGACGATTTTTATGTCCACCGCTAACCGAAAGCTTTCCCGCCCAGTTCCCTTCGGACACACTCTCCCCACTTGCACACCTCGCCATCGCTCCGTGTGGGTCCTGGTGAGTTTATATATATCCTAGTTTTTAGTGGCCTCTTTTGAAATTATAAATCACAACTTTTATTAAATTTCCTTTTGTGTTTTTACATAAAAAATAAAATAAAAACAAACCCTTTATTAAAAAAAATATGTGTAAAGGGTTCGAACCCGGGACCTTTGGATCAGCTTCCCATCGCCTTAACTACAAGACCAAATTGCTGTTTCCGGATTCAGCGCTTCTCGCTGTTACTTATAGTTCAAACTACGCGAGAGTGGGCTGTTCGTACCGGAAGTGTTTCCACACACAGATTGAACGTAGTTCTGAAAAAAAAGAAAGAAAAATTGTTTGCCTACCCCCCATGGGCGGATTTATAGGGGGCTTAGGCAGGATTTTGTTTTTGGGGCTGTAGCTAAACTCTTTCTCTTTCTGTCTCATATACATATGAACCTTCTTAACCGATTAGTTAACACGGTTTTTGCACTTTGTATGCATGGTTCTAGGTTTCATTCTCCTCAGACTTTCGGTGCTAATGAAACTTATAAGAGCTACTTACAAAAAATAGTTAACAAATTTCAGTTGAGAATGCTAGAAAATAACGGCTGAGTAACTAATGTTATTTTAGTAATAATAATCAGTATTTGATTTTACGTTCAGTATGAACTCGTTTTTATTGATACAGAAAATAGTCCCCGAAAGAACTGTTCTTACAGATTCACCTGAATAGACAATTCTGATAGCCTGCTGGATAATTCTTTGATTTTGAAACCTGTTGTGATGAACTAATAAAAATATTTAATATTTGTACATACCAGACCAATATTTTTACATTAAAAATTCCTCTTTCTGTTTTTGAATCAGCGAAAGCTGATTTCTCGTTATATACTTTGCAAAGGAACGGAAAGATCAAAGACGTTGAAAAGGTGATTAAAATTTTGATTGTCTTTGAAGCCTAAGATAGTAGTTGAATCCTATAGCCCAGGGCCCCCGAACCAGAAAGCTTCTCGACAAATATGAAATACGCCCTGAGCAGAGAGCAGAGAAATACCCTCTGTTGGTAATACACTAAAACCTTTAGTGTTTACCCTTGCAAAATAAACTACACAGGCAAATTGCACTACTACGTTTTAATCAGAACTCTATCTCTTCATACATCTACAATCTAGATTTGTAGATGTACAACAAATTTTGTTAAAATCGTTGCACATAGCCTAATTGAAATGCTTTTACACTGTTGATATGTTGCAAACTATTTTTTCTTTTCAACAGTAAGTTTTAGCTGTAGGGACATAAGCTACTACCGCGTTCAAATCTACCCCACTCTTTTTGTTCAGAGCTGCCCCAGTACGTCCAATTACGCAGATTTTGTTATTATGGAAGAAGGAGAAGGGATATTAGAAAGCAACAAGGATAATTTAATGCGAGAAGTAGTATAGTTACTTCGTAAGTTAACATGGATAGATATGCTACAGTTCACTTCTCTCCAGAAGCTTATAATCTCTGAGATGAAAAACTTTGGTAAACTTTATTTTTATATGGGCCAGTCTAGTAACTTTAGACTTCGGCCCGTCACGATTCGCATTTAGCTGTTAAAATCCACTCCCATGCCCCTACCGGGACTCGAACCTGGGACCTTCGAGCCGATAGCCTACTGCCGCGACCGCTCTCTATCTCTGAGGTGAATTTTTATTTTGGTACCCACAAATTACATCAAGTACCATACTTCGCCAGGTAAAGTACACAAATGGTGAGAACAAATGACAGCTGTGTGGCATGATGTTTGCAATTTATAAATGTTGGACAAAAAAAAAATTCGTTTAATAAATTAAAAATTGTCTCCACTGTTCTAAGGTGCCCTCGCTCAAATGGGTCCCCTTTCCCTACCCATGGTTATGTGTATTTAGGAGGTTGGCCTGGACCCCCACCCCGAAATTCCGGTTAATATGCAAAAATTGTATAATTTTAGACGTAATTATCTATATTTAGGGTTGTAATTCCCCTTTCACAAGAATCTTGTGTTAGGTAAACCTTGAAATTAATACAGAAAATTTTACAACCGCGGCAACCGGGACTCAAACTCGGACCTCCCAGTTGCCGGCCAGGTATGCTGTCCATTACATCAGCGCGGCACGTTAACTCTCTGTGTGTATAGACTACTCCTCACACCTTAACAATCTTCCAGCTCCAGTATCTGGTTACGAAGTCAAGACACCCTTAAATTTCAATATTTTTATTGACGAATTTGTTCTGCAACCGTGCAGTTCGAAATAATATATAAATGCCTTTCCTTTCTTCACAAGAACCTTGTGTTAGGTAAGCATCGAAATTAATACAGAAAAATTAACAACTACCCGGTTGACAGCAAATGAGTGCAAATGTCAGTATTTTAACTTTGCCAGTGTAATATAATAGTGTATATTTTGTATAATAATAATAATATTGTGTATGCACGAGATAAGCAATGAAATATTGGCGATCTCAAATAAGAAGAGAAGAAAATAAAATTTACATGAGAAAGAAAAAGTTTATTATTCATATTACATAATAGTATACTGATAATAAACATTAACGCACAGATTCATTTCGAAGTCAAGAAAGAGCACGTACCTTGATAAATTATTGTGCTGTAATCAGGTATTTTGAATTTAATTTTTTAAGACCTTTAGTTAATTCAGGCTCAGACCAGATTGATGATAATGGAAAGATTGGCGGAATGAGGAAAGTGGGAGGAAACGAGAGAACCCCAAGAAAACCCACGCACATGGTGTTTGTTCACCACAAAGCTCACATGGCACGAGGAGAGTTTGAACCTACGAACCCAAGCACCAGAGGTGAGCGCTCTAACAATTGAGCCACCGGGGTCCTATCTAATCAGGTACTGTTTGGGCCTTTCCTAATAATGAAAACACAGTTGCTTTAGCTTTGCCGACTTCGCATGGAGTCAATTAACAAAGTCAATAACGCAACGGCAGTTTTTGAAGATGGGATAAAAGCCAGCAGCAAAATGCGTTTCAGCAACATTTTGATTAATTCGAAAACTGCTGAATAGGGATGGCCAGATCCGGATCCAAAAGGAACCGGATATCCGAAACTCGGAACCCCGGGGTTTCGGATATCCGTTCCAATGAATTTGTCCGATGTGGGTCACAGATTCAAAGACCCAGAATTCAGATTTCGTTATTATGACGCATCTGAAACTGCGATGGTAAATTATGAAAGGCCCTGGCCAAAACCTTCCCCATCCTCTGCCTACCTCATCCCGGCCCGAGCCAAAGAAAGAAAGAGAGAGGGAGAGAATCAAATTTTTGAATGTTATTTATGGCCTTTAGGCATCTAAGGCTCTAGCAGGGATAGGGGAGGGGAAAGGATTCGGGAAGGTGTCGGCCAGGGCCAATGTTGAAGGTGCCACCCCGGTATTTGCCTTGTGTGAAACCTCAGTCAAGATGGTCTAACGCAGGGATCGAACTAACAATCTCCCGAACCCAACGCCAACGCTCTACTACGGAGCTACGGCGGCTCGGTGAGAGACAGAGAGAGATTTGTCTGTCTCTTTCCCTTTCCTTCTTCATCCTTCTCTTCCGGAGAGTGAGAGAGACTGAGAGAGAGAGAAAGAGACTGAGAGGCCGGGATAAGGTAGGCAAAGCATGGGGAAGGTATTGGCCAGAGCTTCCATAATTTACCATAAATAAAGTCAGTTTAATTCTATGTATCCGAAACTCGAGAAATATATTTTATTGAAATAGTTGTGTAGTTGATTGTTATTGTTTTTTGAAGTTAGTTGATAGGAACATTTTTAACGACTTTTATTTTTTCTAAAATACATACATTGTTTCTCAAAAGCAAATTACGTAACCTAGAAAAGGAGTCTCGTATTTTTTATCTTCCTGCATGCTTAAAAGGGAAGAGAGGAGGACATGTTTTTGTTCTTTCCTTCTAAAAGTGCAATGTTTGTTACATAGTGACTGACAACCACGTCACAGAGCAAAGGGTAGTCACGGTTGGCGATGGGGAGGGCGCGGTTTAAAGAGACAAGCAGGTGCTGTCGATTATTTGTTTTCCTTCTGTCACTCCAATATATGTATTAGTAACAGACTATTATAGGAGTGGTTTCTTGTAATTCATGTATAACTCAGCAATTTTTCTCTCTTTCTATGATTCTGTTTTCTCTCTCTCTCCTCACAAAACTCCAAAATGAAGAGTAAATGAAACCAAAATAAGACTTATCGTTTGCTAGCCGAAAAAATCACCCAAAATACGTACTGCAGGGTGCCCACAAACAGAAAAAAAAATCAGGAAATGTCAGGAATTTCAAGATTTATCAGGAGAAGCCAGGAAAATTATTAAATATGAAGTCAGGATAAAGTACAAAACCTACCGTTGCGTCACGAAATTTACCCTCAGGTTCTCATATCCGTGTGAAGATGCCAGAACATCCTTTTCACAAAGTTTTGGAACATATCTCCAAGACAAGCAGGAATTACCAGGCTCGATTATTTCTATGCTTCCCTTCTTTTAAACAACAACAACAACAACAACAACAACAACAACAACAACAACAACAACAACAACAAAAAAACACATCACTGTGGAAAGTGGTAAAGCCCAGTTGGATATTTTCGCACGGAAATGATACAGTTGAGGATGGTTTCTCTATCAACAACTCTGCTCTCATTGAAATCCAACGTGAACATACAATAATAGCACTGAGGAGAGTACAGAGAAACGGAGCAAGACAAACTTTCTAAAAAAAATCAAACATTTGCAGAAGTCGCAAAATTAACATCTGTTTATATTGTTGAAGCTTCTGTTTTCGTTCTGATGATATTGATTAATTATTGTAATAGTCTAATATTCATTGCTTATATTCTTAGAACTTATTGATATGTATGTTGTAGTTGTTAACATTTTCTGGGCTTGATTTACATAACATGTTCATGACGAAAAAAAATATATAAATTTGGGTTATTTTAATCAGTACCTTTGTAAAATATTTGAGTAAAAACTTTGTTCCTGTACTTTTATTATAAAAGAAGTAATAAAATCATAAAATTTGCTACTCAGCTGAGAGATTGCCAGCTATGGGGCTGCTGGCATGTAAAAAAACAAAATATTTTGCAAATGTTAAAATTGGATAGTCTGAGAGTCAGGAATGTTTTAAAATTCTGGTCAGGAAAAGTTATGCAATTTAAGTTCCCAAATTTCGTGGGCATCCTGTACGAATTATTAAAGGCAATGATGATGTGTCAATGACCCAGATATCCGAAACTCAGATCCAGATTGTGATTATACGTCAAGTTTTGCAGCGGGTCTATGCTTGGGCCTCGGCCTGACCCGGTGACCCGATTTAGGTCTCCTCACCCGGAGAACAAAGTAGAGTATTTGTTTATTTCCTTGCGTTTCAGGGGAGACCGAGATCGTAGGTGATAACCTCTTCAGAGCACAAAAAATTACGAAACTGGAACACATTATTCTCAGACCGGGTTAATCGGGTCAAGTTTTAAACCGGATCACGTATGTCCTAGTGGCCGGCCGGGTGGCCGAGGAGTCTGCGGCGGTAGGCCATCGGATCGAAGGTTCCGGGTTCGAGTCCCGGTAGGGGCATGGGTATGGATTTTAACAGCTAAAGGGCGAATCGTGAGGGGCCGAAGTAAAAGTTACTAGACTGGCCCATATAGAAATAAAGTTTACAATGTTTTTACGTATGTCCTGGTCAGGGCGGTTCACCCAAACTTACCTGATTTCAGCTCTACCGTGCTACTTCCTCTATATAAGTTATTAGTTTTATTTTTTTTCAGAATTTCAGAGGAATTCAGTATTTCAATATTCCGATATTGTTAAATATATTGAATTTGGTCGGCGAATCTCGGCCGACGTCGGGTTTTAAAAAATTCCGAACACAAGCAGACTTCGGAGGACGGGTTTTAGGCGGGGTTACGCCTCTATACCAACCCCGGCGGCGTCCCGGAAGGTGGTCCGACGACACCGACGGCGACTCGGAAAACGGCCCAACGACCAATCGCCACTTATGGATCTCGCCGATCAGGCACATATCCAGAATTTGGTTTTGGGAGGGGTCCAAGGGCTTCTGGGGGGTCTAAGGTGTGCCTGGGCATGAAATATAGTATATATAATTAGCCTGAAGTTATACTATTTTTCCATGAAACTGTGAGTTTGGGGGTCCGGACTCCCCCGGATCCACTCCTAAATACGTCCCTGGCGCTATCATTCCCCGACTACTAGTTGGTCGGGCCGCCGTCGGGGTCGGCATTTTTCTTGCTGGATCGGTATATCGATATTTCGGTATGTTCGGTGTTATCGGTATTTTGATATTTCCGTATATCGGTATTTCGGTATATCGATATTTCGGTATACTTGATACCGAAGTTTAGGTATTCCATGATACTGATACCGATTTCGGTATATCGATATTTTTGACAACCCTATCCCAAAGTCTCGACAACCCTTGACAGTTTTCCTGTAAAAAATCGATAGAAACAGTACAAAAGTTCACTTAAAAAAATAACCTCCCAATTTTGACTTATCCTGCCGGAAACTCAGGTTGTTCACATTTTTTACGATCGATGATGTCATAATCTTAACTTTTTAGACCATCCCCGCCATTTTGGTACGCACTTTCCATTGATTTACATGGGCATTGTTTCACTCGTCTTGTATCTTTCAGGAGCATATTTTTAACTTCTGCTTTCACCCAGTTTATCGTCATGTTCTCTTTGACTCATGCTATTTTATAGAAATGCAATATTTTACACACGAACAGTATTATTTCCCGTTAACATATTGTGATTTATAAAGCAAATTATTAATAATATATTATACTTATATATTTAAAAAAACTTCACAAACCAAAACTATACAAGAGTCAAAATAACTGCCAAGACAAATTTTGTGAAAGCAGAACTTAAATGTTGTACTTCTGAGTGGCATAGAATGAGTAAAACAATTCCCGTATAAATCAATGGAAAGGTCATACCAAGACGGCGGGGCTGATCTACACTGTTAAGAGTATACGTTTTTACGTACACAGGAGGGACTCCGAGTGATGGGCTGAATAGAATTCTTCAGCGAATCGAATACGTATTCGAATTCTGTAAAAACGAATCGAATTCGAATACTACGAATACACCCCATATATACAACTTAGGCAGTGTCTGTGTGTGTGAGTGGGTGGTGTGTTTGACTTCAATTAATGTTGCAAATTCATAATCACCTTATGCTTCACGATTTATCTTTGTCAATTGTCACAGCTGACTTGCTAAATAGTTCAAAAGTACGTGCAACAATATTTATTGAGCTTATTAAGACCAGATATGGTTGAAACTACATCTTCTCACTCTACAAGCCTTCATCTCATACTGAGAACTCGAAGAATTCGAATTCACGGAAAGAGAAGGGTATGGGAGCCTGGGGATGGCCAGAGGCTTCATTCACGCGCGATGTGGATTGGTTGGATGTTGAACTGTTGTTTCTTGTCCTGCACGAAAGTGAACCTTGCTGGCTTGAAAATAAGGGATAATTTTGCAAACAGTGGGTGACGTTGACAAGTAGGTCAAGGCGGATGGGAACACATGAATAAACCGAGTTCTTTCTTCTGTTATTGAGAGAATGCGCCGCCTAGTGTACTTGGTGAATTCGATTCAAGAAGCGAATTCTTAAACCCGAATTCTCAGTCTTGCGCAGGCGCAACGTGAACGATATTGCCAACGATAGCTGAATGAAAAAATACTAAAGCGTGGGTAAAAAATAATTTGCTATTGTATGTTAGCGATCGATAAAGTTTTTTTTTCGTTTTTATATTAAAAAAAACATGAGGTCTAGAAGCCCTGTAAAAAAATAAAAGTAATCATTTCTTGTAACGAAATTAAGATGCGCGGTAAAATATATTATCTAAACGATGACTGAATTGGTAACACTGCAGATGAATTCGAACACTAGTATATCCGAGTCTTCCGTATGCTTTGCTGTATTCGCTGTATTCGATTCGGCCCACGCTTGCAGCTTACTTCTTGCTTGCATTGCGTGCACGGGCCGTAGGCAAGGAAAAGGGGAGATAATCGTGTAATTTTTTTTGTTATTTGTGATGATCTCATGATGAAGTTTTAGCGTGATGCTGAATATTCAACAACACTGTTTCTTCCGAAAATCAATTGTGAAAGAATTAGTGCAGCAGAGAGTAACAAAAGCGAATACAAAAAGAATTCGAATTCTTTTCAGTAGTACTCGAGGTATCCGAATTCTTGGGAGAAGCGAATGAATCGAATTCGCTATATTCGATTCGGCCCATCACTTCCGTTATTTCCATTTTCAATAGTTGGCAGCCCATGTCACCTCCAATATCTCGAAGATATGAATAGACAGCTAAATTTGCCACAATGTATACTTATTAACAAATAGTCATTTTGTCACTTTATACAGAGCTGATAGGTAAAGTGATAATATACTTTTCAATTTTTGAATAATGCAAATTTGTTTGAATTTCCAATTTTTTCCAGTGCATGCAGATAGAAATTGCATTTATTTTATTTCAGTCATTGGAGGAAAGAATAGTGTTATTTTATATAATTTAAACTACCTTACTAAAAATCAGTGTAGGAAAATAGTAGAAGTTTCTTGGTAGTTAAGTAACTAACTGCATTCATGGGAGTAGGAAGATATATTTATGAGCCGTGTACAAGGGTGTAATTTTGTTTCCTACTTGTTTTGTAGAAGAAGTATTACAAAGCTTGTTCTCTGCGTGTAAAGAACTTATTATGCACATCATCTTAATGTATAAATAGCGTTTTCGTAACCTTCTCATTTTGTGATTATTTTGAGTTATCAAGACATAGACTAACTGAATGGCTTTTGAGCGTTAAAAGTACTGCCATGTGTCACCGAATTGAAGGTATAACCACGCGTATTGAAAGTAACCACAATCAATTCTCGTACTACATAAGGTCTCTAGTACTAGGGACGTTTTATAATCATTAAATAACGAGTAGGTCCAGGACGATGTATGTTTTTCTAGTTATTGCAATATTAATTAACCTAACTGAAATGACGGTCATTCTCCATAAATAGAGTATTTTGTGAAACTTTAATGTTACAAAACATTTTCTCGTATTTGGGCTAGTTTCTGTCCTGTTTCATATTGTAATAATATTTACGATATGTAATTTGGCTTGAAATGTGGTTAACGTGAACTAGATGGAATGAAACTCGTGTTGATATTCATGCAATCTTGTTGTTTTTTTTTTTTTCAATATTAGTGTTTAGTTTTTAAGCAAATTTTAAATAAAGAATTAAAGCTCGGAATATGATTCGTAATTTAATCCAAAGTAAACCTATTTACTATTAAGGAAATTATAGGTCACAGGATAGATAAAGTGTCCAACAACATTTCGGTTCGAAATTGCGCTCAATATGTTTGTCAGGTCCCAAGTAGTATATTCTGAAAATTTCAGACCGCGGAAACTTCAAAAACTGACGCAAAATTATGTGAAACTGGCCGTCTTAGAGCAGGGTAGATAAAGGGCCCAACAGCACTTTGGTTCAATATTGCACTCAATCTGTTTGTCATGTTCCAGCGTACACTGAAAAATTCAGACCGCAGACACTTCATGATATGGGCGTTTTCTTTATTTATTTTAAAGGATATTTGCTGATAATGTCTAAAAGATAAAGCATATTGCATATTTGTTATTTATTTGTGGATTTTGTTAGGAAATGTGTATACAGATTAGTGGGCAATTTCATGGAAACTGACTAGCCTATTCAGGGAATAGTTTCTGTTGTTGAACCGCAAACGCATTTTTTCTTTTTCAAATATTTCATTCACTTTTAGGATTCCGTATAAGATTTCTAGGAAGAAAAGGCGTATGTTATTCTTGTACTTGCCTACTTTTTATTATGTATTAAAAATTTGAGAGATAGGATCAGGATTGAAATTAGAGTGTAGCCCGACCACCATGTCGGTCGCACCTAAAAGGATAGGAGATAGGTGCCTTATATCAGAATGGTACTTTCATGTTATTTTTTTTTTACATTTGGGTACCTATTTTGCCAAATTTGTACACAAATTAATATTGTTTAACTTATTACCGTTATGTTGAATTCATAATATTAATTAAATTGTTAAATCTAAGTAAGGAAAAGAAGTATATCATGCCTCACCTTTCTCAATGATGCGTGGAAAATCAGGGACGGGGAAGACCACACTGTATCAAATTGGTACAGTTTGCAATTATAAGTAAAAATTTAAAACTTTAGTTATCCGTGTCGTATCATTCAGTTGTTTTTACTTGTGCTTTACAATTTTGAGTTTTGACAATCACAAATTTAATACCGGTATTGTGTTTTTGGTTAATTTTTATACTAATTTGAGAATCAAAAGTGGAAATTAACGGAAATAGTCGCACTGTATCAATGTGATACATAAGGCTCTCAGCTTGTACGTGTTCACTCAGCAAAACAACTTTCTCCACTCAGGGTCGGTAGAGTGGAACTGGACTTCAGTTAGGGTTGGGATGGTTCTCTGGGGTGAAAACCGGAAATAGCGCCAATACACTAGTTCAATTTCGTACGTGTGTATCAAATTGAACTAGTGCGACCGACTGAGGGTTAAATAATGGATGGTGGATTATTAACACAGAATAAAAATGGGTCCTGGAGAACAGAATTGCCGGTTCAGACGACATGAAAGGATTTGGAAAAGTGGTTTATGATAATTTTATGTTGGAAACAATTTACAACAGGTAAAGATGGTCCGGATATGAATGTTTGGTATTGGTAAATCCTAATTTCGAAGGACTTCCTAGGAAAGCATTCAACCGGTGGCCCAAAGCTAACGTAGAGGAAGGTCCTATCTAAACATCTAACTACTGGAATTCTAGTTGAAGCAAAGGTAACCTATTCATTCTCGTAAAGGCAAACAAATAAACGAAGTCATAAACTAAGTCCTAATCTACTGAATTAACAAACCTAATATAGAGGGTGTGTAGAGATACTAAAGGAAAGAGCCGTCCACTTTATACGCACTCTTTAATAATTGCTTCGTCAGTTAGTGTCATTAGTGTTGCTGTCGTCATTGTCTTCACAAGATTTTTGAAGGCTTCCTGTGTCTGTTCGTATATCCGAATTTTCGTAAGTCGAATGTTTGTAAGTAGGGTTTCGTCTCTCTAGGTAAGTTTTGAAACATTTTTTACACAAATAGTTAAAAACACACTATTTTTACACTATCACATTTCACAATATCTTCAACTGGACAGACGGTCTGGTTTACCTTCACTATCGGTTCAAAATGGCTGTCCTTTAACAAGATCCTGTATGCTTTCCTTACAGTATTTTGTGTGGGATAACATGGAGTAAATATTGGGAAGGTTCGTAAAACCTGAAACACTTCGTCCAATGTATTAGATTGGCTTACTTTGGATTGAGTAATGCGGTTGAATTGGAAGCAAGCGGCAATTCTGTTGAAGGATTCTGCAATCATTTGCATGTGAACAATTTTGCCCCAGCCGAAACGATTGATAGTTGGAATGTGTCGAGCAATATTATAGATAGTGTCTATCAACTGTTGGTCATTAAATATGAGGCAAGCATCGATGTCTTTTATTTGATCTTTTATCTGCCATATTTTCCTAATTGTCAGCATTCTTAGGCGGTTTGCTTCATCACTAGTACCGAAAAGCAAAGTGCTTCTTGCTTAAAAAGACAATTACCATCCGCACTATTTGCAATTGTTTCAACCAGCCTTTTGTTGTTTGTATCTTTCATTAGATTAAATTCTTTATGTTGATCTGTTGTGGCCTTCAAATTATGTGGTGATGCAGTGGCGTTAAAAATCTAATCTTCATTTCCGACTGTAGCAAACATAGCATCTAAGAAACACAGTTGCGGCATTAGGTTGTCCATGAATGCTGAGAAGATGGCAATATGTCCATTGCAGTCTTCATAAGTTTTTCTCGTCCGTTGAGTTTTTTAGCTGTTGTTCAGGTGAAGAGGAAGAGATGCAAGTTGTTGACTTCTCAGAATCATACTATTCCTCCAAGTATTCTGTGTCTTCCTCATCGTAATTGTCGTTTTCGTGTTGATGAATTGGAAATAGTGATACTTCTGTTTCGGCAATGATAGCTGAAGGTTTCGATACACGGGGACCACGTAAGCCAGGATAGACAGAACGAATATCCTCTAATATGTGCTGTAACATTGGCGGTACATCTGGACGATCGTTCTTCAGTCGATGAACCACATTCCGAAAGTATACATAGTGGTTGTGTAGGAAGGTGCAAACTAAATATGTTCCTCATTTTTGTTTGCATAGACTCTGATTGATTACAACCTCTTTCGCAGTTCTCACCACATTCTCCCCCGCATGATTTGTTGTTACAATTAGGGTTGATGACTTTCCCTCATTTAGATTAATCGTGAGTTCAACACGAGAGAAACACCTGGAGTGATTGATAGTTTTGTGATTTACATAACATTTTTTAAAAAAAATATTTCTATACCCCTTCCAGCAATCGGTAATTACAAGTGATTTTGATTTCACATTTCGTCGGATAATGTCTTCGAGTGTCTCTGCATCGCGTTTTCTTTTTATTTCTATGAAACACTTGCCAGTTGTTCGCTCGACCCCTCCAACAGCCCAGTATTTTCGTTCTTTTAAGATCCGTCCTTTGTGATCCTTTCTTGTGAAGATATGTGCTTCATCGATTTCCACTTCTCCTTCAAGCATTACCTTCTTATTTGATATGAAACAAACTTCTCGGAGAAGCGCCGGTCACTCTGTGACTGACTTCTCGCCGATTTCTGTCTCATGCGACACTTTTGGGCGATCATACTGTTTCTGCACCCACAAAAAAATGTGACGAATTTTCTGGTACTAGGTGTACCTTGTTAAATCAAAATCGAACAAGCGGAAATCGTCACATAATTTGATACGAGAAATTTCAATATATGTGTGTAATAATATTTTTATTTGTGTTAATATTATTATTTTATTTTTAGCTTAAATATGTTATAATTCACTTTCTTATATGGGATCTGGAAAATCATATGTTTTATAGAAACGAAAAATACATTATATTTTCGTAGTACAGAGACAGGAGTGTTCTAAACGAAGCGAAAAAAGAGATCCGAAGAGGACTTGTTGGTGAATGTGGTAGAAGGGACCGATTTATTTTTAGCCGGCCTCACAATGGAGCCTTTGTTAAGAAGCGGAGCAAGCCTGGGCCATTGAGAGCCGAGAACAGCAAAACAGGGCTTCTCATGCTTATTCCGTTGGAAATATTTTAAAAGGACAATAAAGTGTTGTATTAAGTTCCTCATGAATGAGAGGCAAGAGAAAGATTTGGCAGGGCTTGCCTGGGGAGTTGGATTCGGGATCGGTTGCCTGACGGTAGTGTGTCGCGTGAGCTGCTGTAGAAAAGGGACAGAGATATGTAAAGAAAGTTATATGGCTTGAAATCCGGCCGATTGGAGGGCCCGGGTTCGTACCTTCTCGGGGAGGATGTGTGTAAGATATTTCTTGTGGAAATTAAAATTAATGAATCACATGAAGCAAAAATTAATGATTTGAAGGGCTTCGTCAACTTTATGGCGAAGGTAAGACTTCAAATGTGACTTGAGATGGCTCTTCTGTGTGTATTTACTCCCGAGTAAGAATTTGTGATTGGTCACGAGTTTTGTAATACGAGTAATCATAAAGTGGATCTGGGAAACAAAATATCTCGAGACGCGGGCAGTAAGCTTAATTTCTGATAGAGGTTTATAAGAGTTAATAAGGTTGAATTAAGTATGAGTGCTGATATTCTGGCTTCAGGATAGCAGTATCTCCCGCCACTGAAATAATTTTTGCTGTGCACAAACGTGGTAAGCAACGAGATTTAAGTACGAAGAGAAAGATGAGAGCACAGAGGGGAGGCTGCATCGATGGTTTGATGTGGATGCCATTAAAAGAAGCTCTGGTAGTCCGGTAAATGTAATAGTTCAAGGGAGCGAGAAATTTGTAGGGGATGAGAAAGGTAAAAAAGAGTGAAAAGATTCCCGAGGTTAAGCTTCAAGTGAATAGGTAATGAGCAGGGAAAGGAAAGGTACCGCTGAGTCGGCTTCGATTTAGAGTACGTTCCCTGCATTCGCTCGGTGGGAAGCGGAGAGATGCCTGTGAGTTGC
>JAGDQP010043878.1:0-16083 GCA_022664845.1 Lepisma saccharinum | reverse complement strand
GTCACGCGGAAACGGTCGTGGTCGAAGCGCGGTGCACCGGCGCAAACGGTGCCCAAGCCAGGATTGACGACCAGGAAGGTTTTGCTGTGTGTTTGGTGGGATTGGCAGGGAATTATCTACTATGAGCTGCTCCCCTACGGCCAAACCCTTAACTCTAAACTATACTGTCAACAATTGGACCGTCTGAAGGCAGCAATCGCCCAGCTTTGGCCAATAGGAGAGGCATTGTGTTCCACCAGGACAACGCCAGGCCACACACATCGATAGTTACTTGCCAGAAGCTCCGGGAGCTTGGTTGGGAGGTTCTTATGCATCCACCTTATAGTCCGGACCTGGCACCGAGTGATTACCATCTGTTCCTGTCCATGGCGAACACGTTTGCTGGTGAAAAATTCGCGTCAAGAGAGGCTTGTGAACATCGACTGTCTCAATTTTTTGCCAATAGGGACAAGGGCTTCTATGAGAGAGGCATCATGATATTACCTTCCAAATGGCAACACGTTATCGAACAAACGGCGCATATGTGACCTAAATCGGATCATTCTAACTATGGTAAGTCAAGCCTTCAATGTCATGCAAAAATAATGGATTACTTTTTACTACACCAGATATGAAACAAAACGTTTACATTTTTTTCTCCTTAAAGTATTATCGTACATAATATTGATATTGTTGTCACATATACTTAATATAATTGGTATATAAGGAATGAACCTGAACTCCTTTATAAATAACATTGAAGGGATGTAACATCGTCTACACATGTTATAAGTAGGCCTCTCATTGGTGAGAATATTCACTGGTGATGATGAAAAATGGCAATTCTAAAGGAGAGGACTGAATATTACGTATTTATTAAATTTGTATTTGATATGGATTAATGTTATGTTTCATCACTACCGTCTTTAGTGCGCTCCCTTATCAGTGAACCTATTTGAAGCGATACTTGTGCTGATGTGCGCTTCAGAGACTCAACTACGCCATATACTTAGATTTGGCTGGTGTAAAAACTAAATTAAAAGTGCTGATATATTGGGAGTTTCAGCGACTCTATCTATAATTTCAAATGCGATCATTGCAACATAGCTTATGTACGTAATTTGTTCTTTATTACTTTAGAAGTAAAATGATGTATAAATTACAATCTCTGGAAGTATGTAAGTACTTAAAATTATACGTTTTCTGAGTGCTGTTCATTCTATGATGTCTTTCATGGCAGGGTTATGAAAAGAATTTGATGGTGAATTTTTCAGAGAATTACACACATAATAAGCCCTTCAATTCGATAGAGCGTCAACTATATCATCTGTTTGAAGCTCGAATGTTGCTAATCGAGTTTTAATAATTAGATGTATAAGATTCGCATACAAATAAAAATTTTATGTAATAAATCAAGTGCATTTCACGTGCTCATACGATACGCGATAGTAAACAAGCAAACAAAGGTAGTGTATTTTATTTATTTCTGAATTCTACGGAGGATTTATTGGAAAGTTATGTATGCGTAAAGCATCTACAAAGAATAAGGAACAACAAGCTATAGTTATTTTTCGTCAATTAAGCAGCATACATTCAGAAAAAAATGTGCTAAGTTGTGGAAATTGCAGCATTTTTGACAAACCTCCCCGAACATTTGTTATCACCGAAAGTTTGACGCTCTAAAGAGATTTAACAAAAAGTAGCAAGCACGTAACATGGTTGAGCACTTGTAGATGTCGCCGATTGTCGTATGTGAATACGACTCGGTGCAGTAACTACATCCTCGCAGAAAATATTTAGGTTTCCGTGCGTGGAAACTGTGCAATAATTAAAATAGGGCAATAACGTACATATTGATCGACGCAGTATTATTCATGCATACAGAAATTAAAGGTTTATGTGAGAATTGATTGATAAATTAATCTAGTCGTATTTTGAGAGAAATCAAACTCTGTTTGTAAGTTGTATTTTGGGAGAAAAACTTCCTGAAGCATTAAGGTTACAACCGAATGTATTTATTTAGATTATAAGCAAATATTCTTGAAATCATTTGTATTTAAGGTACAGCAAGAATTATTTTTTATGCATCGACTGCATGATTCAAGCCTATGTTATCTAGAAGATGAAGTTATTGGGCCTCAATGTAAGTTTTCGATTGTCGACTGTCTAGATTGCAGTCAGTTCTATTTGAAAGTAGAAATATCATACTCCGACAATAATTACAGACTTGGGGTGCCTAAATTGCTATTAATTGTATCAGGAAGTGATATTATCGTGTTCCTATATTAACTCTACTGTCTTAATTGCAGTATATCATTGGGAAAGGAGACGAATTATTGATTTATTAATGGAACATTCCTGAATACGAATGTTTAAAGCATATTTCCGTCTGTTTCGGCTGCCTGAATTGCAGACAGAAACTTACGAGAATTGGAAAACATATTGTTCGTACTACAGGACATAGTGGTTGTCGTGAGTTATTACTTCTTATCAATATGTTGACAGTCTAGATTGCAGTCTGCGACAATTGATAATTAATAATCCATAACTCTAGATCAGATTGTGATCGAATACCAATAGTGGAATATTTCGATTCGATACTACATCGATAAATATATTTCAAGATTCTTATCTTCCCATATTCAAGGTTTATTAACTTCTAGGTTTCGAGGGCCCTCGTAAGATATACTATTTTTAAGTAAACGGAGTCGACTCATAGGTTGATATTATTTTAATATTTTCTCTTGTGTTTTGAAATTCTAATACACCGGATATTTTAAGAAATATTGAAAATAATATTTGGAATAATTCTTCATAATATGTAATTAACTAACTAACTAACTCTATGGCTTATGGAACTGGCAAGTTCATCGCCGCAGTAACAAACGTTCACCATTGGATTCTATCCTGGGCAGTATCAAGCCAGTTTTCACCCCGAACACCTACTTCTCCGGTCCTTCCAACCAGGATGGAATATAATCTTCGTTTTTCCCCCATCCGAGCTACATGCCCTGCCCACCTTAGTCGTCTCGATTTCATTATTTTTACAATATCTGGTAAATAGTACAGTCCGTGGAGTTCTTCATTATGCAGTCTCCTCCACTCTCCAGTCATCTCGTCCCGTTTCGGCCCATATATCTTTCTCAAAACCTTATTTTCAAATACACGCAATTTATGTTCATCTGCTAGGGTCGTACTCCAACTTTCGCAACCGTAAAGTATTACCGGCAGAATAACCGTTCTGTATATTTTTAATTTCAATTTCCTTGATATTAATCGCGATGTTAGAAGTTTTTGGACTGAATAGAAACATGCGTTCTCCGATACTAAGCGACTTTTTATTTCTTCAGTGACCTCATTTTTGCTTGTTACGTATGCTCCCAAGTATTTAAATTTGTTTCCTTTATTAATAAAGACATTGCATTAAGATGTGTACATTATATTTATTCATGTTTGTGTTGATGTATGCACAATTGGATTATATCACGTGCGTATTAGCAAATATCATTACATATCCTTCGTTTTGATGCAGTGCGTTATACTCATTTCTGTTTTATATACATTCCAGTCATACTTATTGCGTGTTAATTATTAGCTAATGCCTTACCTGGTGACTGAATATTTTTTCTTTGATTTCAAACGTTCAGTATATTTTACATTGCGGTTAACCATGTAAATTGTTTATCACTGAATTTGCTATTTCTGAATCATTATTCATATCGTTCAAATATACGAACGTATTGAAAAGAGTTTCGTGAATGAAAGTCTGCTTCTCTGATAGTCCTTATCTGTCAATTATACGAACGCTGGCCAAGGTTGAATCATTTTCATACTTTCATATCGTTCATCTGATATGCCTAAATAATTATTGATTCAAAGGTAACCAGTGATATACGGGGTTCTGTCAGGATTAGACCTTAATTTATTTCTTCTTCCGCTGTTAGAATTGAGAAAAAGAGAGACATTGTCAGTTTCAGCATTAGCTCATCAGCTTATTCATTTATATATATATTTGTATCTCGTGTAAAGAAACAATTGACTTATTTACTTTTTGATGGATAATCAGTATAATTTGCTGTATGTGATATTACCTTCTCCTTCGTATACGACGATACAGTTTTTAAATATATCTCCGTTTTTCATAGTTGGACTTCAAAAATCAAAGTAAATAGAAAAATTCAATAACTGTTGTACGATTGCAAATAATCGATGAAAGGCATATCGTTTGAGGTTTCTTGTGAAAGAATTGAACTTTGAGAATAATAGAAACTCAAATACGCCTGTACAACAGTCTACAGTATTTTTATAACTGGTTATTAATTCGAACACATACATCGAAGAACTTTGCGTTGTGTCCTGTAATTGTTTGATTTAATTAAAGATTGGTAACTGTAATCAAATGTTACTACTCAGAATTGTTGATATATTTTTATTAGTATCTAGCATAATTATTATATTAAATGGTCTCACGAAGCCTTTGGTATCTGACAATAATTGTTACATCTTGCAATAATAAAGGTGGTAAGTTCTTTCTTTTGTCTAACGCATTTCGAATTATGAATAAGTGTTCTATCTACCATCACAAAGAAATTCAAATTTGACATCCACTGCGATTGAACTCTTCGTATTGGTTCAATCAAATAGTGTAGGGTTGTTCGTGCCATCAGGTATTGCAACAGTGTCATAACAGTGCTCTCCTCAGATTTTGGAATTTAAACCCACCCTTAAAATTATATTAATAAACTATCTGTTGATAAAAAATGAAAGTAATAGAAAAGAAAACTATAGAAATTTTGCATTGGTTCCATAATACTTACATGTATATTTTATCTGTTTAAAAAGTATTACATATCCAAATTAAATGCAGAGCAGGTGTTAAATACTTTTGTATTTTATTTTAAATTAACAAGTACGTACAGTATCTCTAATAGAGGTTAAGGGATGACAAAAATTTATAGTGATTCAAGATTTTGTGATCTGAAGATTGTCTCGAACCGTGGATCAACGTTCTGTTTCATTACATCATAAATTTGGTAGTTAGAATTAGGTAAATACGAGATATATCCGAATATGTAGCGTTTACTCTGTGTTTTTGTGGTGAAGAGTTTGAATGTACGTTGAATTGATACGAATGGAATCGGAAGAAGAATTATAAACTTCAGCCCTATAAAACAGAATATATTTTATTTTTATGGCTTATGGACAGATACAAAAGTATAAATATAAATGAAAGTGGCGGTGTTTGCATTTTCCTGAGTCACAGCAGGAAAATGCCGGAATTGAACCTTCAACATAGGTCCTGGCCGACACCTTCCCAAATACTATTACTTCCACTATCCAGGCCTGGACCTTATATGCATAAATCCATAAGTATAAATCAAAATTCAATTCCTAAAATCCATTTTTTTTAGTAGTGTGATGTTTTAATACCAGATTGTTTGATTATCTTCATCTTAAAAATTGAAAAGGCATTTTAAGGTTCATTGACGTGAAAAAAATATGTTCATATCAATCAAAACACTTTATTTTTGCACCAAGAAAAGAGTTTATTTACATAGGGTTTATGATCAGGACATAGCACAAAGGTACTGAAGAATTTTTTTACAGGTGACAATCAGGTCATGTCCAACCAACAAGTGGTTCTTCGAAGCAAAGTTGAAATAAAATGGACATTGTTTTCTGCACAAAGTAACTTGGGGAACTACTTCTTAATGGCTACTAATTAGTGGGGAAGGGTCATTCTTATCAATTTTACAAATTGGATTAAACTACAGATGAGAACTCAAAAAGTGCGTTCCTGTAACATGTAAAATAATGGACTTGGCCAGTTAGGCAACTGAATGGCTCATATGATATTACAGGTCAAAATACTTTCTTTAGAAACTATTTATAAAATATCAATTTCATCTCTGATTCGTATAAATTCAAGAGCAAACATGACAGTTGAAATTCCGAGACCAATCGAAAGCAAGATGAAAGAACCGCCAACATCTTTAATAGTCAAGGGAAGATTGGTGTCTTCATTGCCAGATTTATAAGCTACAGTCGAATATTCATAAAGTAACTCTTTTTCCCAGACCTGCATAACTCCTGATCCAATTAGGTGTTCCAAAACTTTATTGAATATCTCTGCTAGTGGAGAATTCCTGTAGAAACATAGAACTCCTGACAAACTAAAAATACTTTCTTTCATTAAATGTAGTTGTGAATTGGATGTTAGGTTTGATGAAGCGATTAATGGTATTGCGTAGCCATTACTCTCTTCTGTTAAGAATGCTATTTCATCGTTTTTTACTAGACTCTCAAATTGTTCCCTGTTTTGTACTAACACCAGCCTCTTACTTATCATTTGAATTAAAGGGTTTTCTGACTGACTTAAGACGTCAGCAAATTCTGTACTAACATACCCCCAGTAGAGTCCTCTATCGACAAACTGCTGGAAAGTGTATATTGGTGTTTCATGTCTAGGGTGTGTAAGAAACGAAACTAGATTACAATTATAAGCGGTGATGAGTAGCATGGATGTTATCATAGCCCAAATAATTAAGTGTCTGATTACAGAGGATGACGTATCAGGAACTCCATATCCAGCAATAATACTAACAGAGTATACCAGTGAATAGCTAAATTGTAAATAATTGTTTTTATCAGCGTTGAGTAGGTGGCACTCTAACTTTGAGAAAGAATTTAAAATAATCGATATTAATATGGTTGTTATAACAGTAACTATCCACACATTGAAACTGAGCGGAGAAAATGTGGACCACAAATAGTATTTTATTTTACGAAAGGGAGCCGCAAATTTTAATTGGGATTGCACATATGATATAGATATATCAAAATCTTTGAGTATTTCATGTGTCAAGAACAGGGTTGGTATTGCCGTGTGAAATTTTCCCGTTTTCATAATATCAAATAGAGTGTCTGTTGACTGATTATCATTGGTGTTGTCGTCAAATTGATAGACAAATCCTACTGACAAAGAGAAATTGATTTGCTTTGAAAACTCCAGCATAAGCACGTATTCCACTCCGTTGATGAATGAATCCTTTACAACTACATACGGTGGAAACTCAGCCACTGCAATGGAAATGGTTAATTGCTTTAAGTCAGATAACCTTTTTTGTATCAAAGATTTTATATCTTCTGTAAAATTCACTTCTTTCCATGAAGCTATTTCTTCAAGCGCAACAGGACCCAAATCCTTTCCTAGAGTGTGCGCTACTAAATGATATTCATCGGAAGATTCATTACCAGTTCTTTGAGTTAAAAGGTAGGTATGGGGGAAAAACTTCATCAAGGTACAATGTATCCATTCATCATAGTAATTACTCCCACGAAGTTCCAAGATAATATACTGTCTAGCTTTTCTTTGAATAGATGATTTGTATGCACTCTGGATAGAATTAAAGTATGGCAAATATTCTTCGGAGAAAGTACAAATGTATCACAATTATGATTCATAGCTTCAACGAGAATGTTACTTTCATTCAGAGATCTTCTTCTGTCTTCCATTCTTGCCAAAATTATTGGAAAATATTTATCGTTACTAAATTTGCGAAAGTTTCTTTCAACTAACTCAAACTCTTCAAGAACTATAATGCACGATTGGTCTGAAATTTTGGAAATAAAACTAAAAACTACTTTCCGATCGACTCCAGTGTTTGGAATTTCTATTTTATTTCAGCCGAAACAATATTTTTGTCAAGCACAGAAACAACAAAGATGTAGAAAGCCTTCATCACTATGAAGTTGATCATCTGCAATAAAAATAAGACAAGTATTTTGTTAATAGTTTGTATTGTATAGTTAAAAGTTTAAGAATATCAAGAGTTAGATAAACCTACCTTTGTCTACAAGCATTATAAATATTTTTGAAAATTAAAAATAGAATGTAGGTCGTAAAGTACTTGACATAATTGTATTCTGACATTAAGTAGCTATGAAATTAATAAAATGGTTAGTTGTATATATCGTATCATAGCATGGAGTGTTTAAATGTATATTGTTTTTAGTCAAGCAGGCACTGCTATTGTCAATCAAGAAATGAATAACTGTTAGTGTCAAGTAGCCCACTGCAGGCTCACTTTTTAGTACGTTTCGTGGTGTTAGTACATGGCATTCCTAGCAGATAAATGCAAATTGTTTATACACAGACTATTGTATAGTTTTTCTATCGCACTGTAATAAAATTAATTTTTATTAAAATCATATTATTTATATTTACTCAAAAGAATGTTTTTATATAAGGTTATGTTTAGAGATGATGTGATTTTCTGAAAAAAAGGAGGTCTTTTCAATGTAATTGTTGCTGATTAGATCTTTTAGTTGTTTGATTTCTTTTATAAAACAATGTAACTCTGCAAGGTATTTTGTTAGTTCTGATACACTATTTGTCCGTAAATTTTTTATGCATTATGTCTTCTCAGTCTTGTGTGGATATCTAATTCTGAGCTTTTTGTGTATAATGTTTATCACACAGGCAGGTTACTATGTCCGCATCTCGTGTTTTAATGTTTTATGGAAATAATTTTTGAAATATAGTGTTTATTGTCTACGATTTTGGGTGGAATATTAAACGTGAATAGGCAATTCTTTATGATCAATCTATTTTCTTTTCTGTTTATCCTGGCCATTCCTCATAGTGTTTTTCCTCTTTAGTTCTCACTATACCATTGTCATTATCTTCGTGGCCCTTTTGCTGAGTTTCGTGGAAAATTTATGCTGACACATTGTTCTTTTCGTGTATGCATTTCTGTCTGCAGTGAAAAGAAAGACATAAGGTAATGAAGCACAACACTACCCGCGTACCGAGATACCGCTTCGCGCAGTCTACTTCTACAATACTTATATTTAGTTTGAGAAAGTTTAAGCGATTTCATTTCGATTCCCCCCAAAATGTTAGAACCTTGCGTTATAAACATGTTTTATGAAAAAAGATGTTTCAATAATAAACACTCCATCTGTCCGAAAATAAGCATAATGTTTAACATTTTAATTTTCCTTCTGAAGTCATATTACATTTGTAAGAAGATAGAAAAGAAGAAAAATCTGGTTCTGATATATAAGGTTTAATTGTCTAAATGAAAGGAATAGCTCTTCGTGGGTAATATGGTGTCTAAATTTTATGAAGCCAAGCTGATAAACATCTTTTTCAAATCAAACAAAACACTTTAATATATATGTATGTATGTGTGTGTGTGTGTGTGTGCTATTAATTATGGAAACACTAGTAGGTATATAAAATAGTTGTAATATCAACATTTAAAGACATCTTGATTCGATTGTTTTCCCAAATAATTTAAACTGTATTCTTCGGTATACTTAGTCTTTTTAACCAAGATAATTTTAAAACCGGAGGGAAAAAGTAACGTGTAAACATGTTTTTATATCAAGCGATTTACTAAACAAAAAATTGAAACAAGGAAAGCTGTAGTATCGAAATCAGCAGATAGGAGTAAAGATCTTTTGTACTGGGCAACATTGTTTCGTTTGTTTTTATTTAATGTGCCGAGAAATATAAACTCTCTTCATACGTACTATTTTCAAGATTATTACTGATGTATGCGTTTAATGTGTCGTATATGAATAGTATCGTTTTTAACGTCTAAATGAGATTTCAGAATGTCCAGTAATTACGAGAATTCTTTGATGATGATAGAACAATATATTAATAAAGGTACTTTAACTAAAATACAATTTCAATGGTGTACATGTTTTCGAAGTTGTATGCAGATACTACTTTTGTATATCGATGTCAAGTTCAGATTCAAAAATGGATTATGATTGTAATGAATAGATTGACAATTAGTCTATCCGAAAGATCGTCCAAGTGTTTCCAATTGAATAACATGAACACACACATACATAACATGCAAAACTTTATTTTACATGGGCTAGTCTAGTAACTGTTGACTTCGGGCCGTCAAAATTATCCGTCATGTTCGAGTTAAAAGACGCCCATGCCCCTACCGGGACTTGAATCCGGGACCTTCGAGTCATTGGTCTAACGCCTTAGACCGCAAACGCACGACTACCTGGTCGGCATACATAACACGTGTATACGAATTTAAGTCACTATTACATTGAAATTAACAGCTTTTTAGTTATTGAACCGGATTTTACTATGCTTTCCTTCGATGTGTACGAAGCTAGTGATATTTCTTTACGATTCTATGGGTTAACTTTAGTGAAGTTCATCCTCTATATTAGGAATATACTCAATTTATTATCATCTTATTTCATGGCACTTTAGTTTGTAAATACAATGAGGACGTTTGGTAATTTTATTAGACACAAAGCCATTACATGGAAAACAAATACCATTTTCTGCTTTAGATAAAGTTTTTTTAAAAATCCAGTATTAACTCAAACTTTTTCCTTCAAAACGTAATCGTTTCTTATTTATCTACAATTTTTTTAATTACTTATGCTATTGCTATATAACATGTGCTACTGTCCAAACTACCATTTGATACTTAAAATCGTATTTTACCTCGGACTAGAAAATTGACATAAAATGTAACACAAACTCTAATTTTACATGTAAATAGTTTTATTTTATTTTTCTTATTGTGTTAAGAAAATCAAGTTTTTTAAAAATATTTTACTGTCGTTTCAAATACTCTTAACTAAAGTACTTTTATATAACACATCATTTTTTAAAATCATGGAAGATGGTTGTAGTCTTTATTTAAACATCGCGAATCGCTTTCTTTTCGAGTATGATTGTGTAAGAAAAGTGGAACGTTTAACATAATATTACAATACAACATATTATAAATGTAATGAAGTAACAGTTGTGCATCTTTAATGCACTACATGTTATTAAAACGTGTATATAACAGTACATATCTTCCCATTCTGTTTAATCCATTTTCTGGGATTTGTACCATGAATCTATTAGATACTAAAATCTTATTTTTATTTAACACATGAACTATATATGTTTTTTAGTTATGATTCCATTCTGTTTTAACGATTTTGACCAGAACCGCGACTTTAAGCATCTCCAGAAAGGTGTGACCGGGACACGGGATATTGAGGGTCCAAACCGGAACAGTCACAGTAGTTACCCTAGTGGGTGATCAGCCGCAGCGAAGCGAAATAAACATTTTTATATTGTACTGTTCTACATAACGACTATGAGCGAACGCTATAGGAACGAAATTAATGTTAAAATTGCCCTCGTTGTTAGAAGAAAAGACACAGCTCATTTTAAAATGTTGGAGTTCGCTCACGATACCCTCTTAGGATACGAAGAACACTTAGTATATTCTATATTATTAATATTACAATGACGCTCTTTAATAGAGGAAGGAAACGGCATACCAAATACAGTATTATAGAAGAACAAATTAGGGTATAACCGTTTAAATCTAAAAATCATTTTATATTCGATACAGTATTAATCAAAATACGTTTTATACGCCGTAAGGTTTAATAGTGTAGTCTCCAAAAGCTGTGCAATCAGAAAACGCATTGTCCCTCCCAAAATCACCTAAATGTGTAAAGTGAATCTGGGAGAGAGCAGAGCGTATAATAAAAGAACTGAGTTACAACTAATACATTATATACGTGCATATGTACTAGAAGCTACATTACAGTGAAGTAATGAATTATTTTATCACTTCGTTGTTCAAGGAACAATCTACTGTAAATGAAATGAATGATTAATTATACTGGAACAATCGTCGTTCACAATTGGCTATTTACAACTGGTCACCTATCGGTGCAACTTCACATCCAGCTAAATTCTTGTCTTGTCAGATGAAACAAATGCAAGCTGCTTTTTCTTTAACTTTTTCTGCACTCAGGTTTTGTTTCGTAGACCAAATAACTATTTTTATATTATTATATTAACGTCAGTTTATGTTTACACTTGAAATTTTCCTTAATTTGATCAACCATTGGTATGATCACCTTATATATTTTCGACACATTGGAAATAAAAACAGATGAGTCTATAAGCATTCATCGAGTATTTTGTTACGGATTGCTTTAATTATTTCCCTTCGTAGCTTACTTACGTAGTTAATTAAGTAATTCTTTATATTAGCAACTTCTATTATATGGCGGGTTAATATTCTCCAATGTAATTATTTTTGATTTATCCAATGGAGAGAGTGATACAAAATCAAGTGGGAATGGCATAAATGCATGGAAACTTTTTCAAGGCCGCATGTGTGTTAGTGCACTCACATCACTCTTTGATTTTACATCACATTCTTCTGCATTGTACGAAACCGAAATAATACAAATAACTCCATTTTAATTTCATAATTCAATGCCATATAACAGAAGTAACTTATAGAAAGAATTACTGTTAATTGCAATGTTCTCTTTCTTACGATAAATAGCCTCGGTTTGCTAAATTTAGCTAGGGATATGTTTTAAAATGGACATGAATTACGTTTTCTCTGTAGTTAAGGAGATGCATTCAACGGAATAGTAAATCATCTCAATGCTCTATGTACACACGCGCGCATTATGTTTGCAGTTCTTTTGTGTAAGACAATGTAAAAATGTATAGCTGATTACATCCACAATGGAATTACCTTATAAACAGTGTACAAGAGAGCTTTCTACGAAAAGTTCTACTTTTGGAGTCCTTTCCCTCAACTATACCCGACGACTATACTCCGAATATTATGAGTAACTTTGACTAATATGTAAGTCATGTTCATGTGGAAAGTCATGGTTATATAACTAGTAATAGTCACTACAACCCGAGAGTTCAAAAGAAACAAATGAATTGCCACCTTTTTCTGAAACAGTTTTGTAAATTGTATATATATATATATATATATATTTACTTTGCGAACATTTGACGTCCATACATTGTCGTTCTAGCATTACATTTGGCGTCCACGAACATTTGGCATCCGTATATCGGACGTCAAATTGTCGCCCCATAGAAAAAGTAAATGTATATATATTTTTTTGTTTCTGACACATAAATTCGAATGCTCTGTGATAATGGAGGAGACTGTTTAAAGATAATAATTTTTACTATAAAATTAAAGCTTCTAGAATAAAATAAAAAAAATCGACTGGATGCCAAATTGATATATTTTTTTAAAATAATATACATTTCGTAGTTCGAACTTCTGCCACTAGGAGGACTACTGTCGGTTTTGTATACTTTCTAAGAATATACACCGTACATTTTAAGAACATTTGACGTCCACGGGTTTGGCAACATCGCAGTAGAACTGAAGCGAATATATTCCGTACAAATACCTAACAATCTGGCATCTTTCCGTAACCATTGGTTACTTAGAGGTTCAATAGAGAGCGAGATACTATATTGAAACAATGAGGACAAAGATGTTGGCAGTCATTGTCTTACATTGTCAAAGCATGGCATAAACAAGATCTTAAAAGAAATTTTTCCTGTATTACTAATTCATTAGTTAGCAGTTATTTTTTTTCGAAAGTGTAGCTTAACAGTAACACCAATGCTCAATTTACACCGATAAGCACCAATGGGGGGAAGGCGCTCCGAACCCCATACCTCTGATCATTTTAATTAGCCTTACAACAAAACAATCAGGCAACATACGTATAATTGTATATCTTAGAAAGATATAGATCGCAAAAATGAATTTTAAGTTATCTTTCAGAGGCGTAGCCTAAGACTACTACTCCCCCCCCCCCGTTCAACGGAAAATGCTTTATTTTTTGTGCCATTATTTGAACAATTTAACAAAGAAAAGGTTTCGATTAGTTACCGAAATGTCCTAATTTATTTAGTGGCGAACTCAGAGAGGGAGCATGGTGGCCACGCGCTCTCTCCAGGAAAAATGCGTTATATTTCAATAATTTTAATTACAAAAAAAAAGGAACACGATTTTTTCCTAACCAACCTAATTTTTCTATAAATATCAATTTTAGGGGAATAACGGTGTCAAGTTTCATGGCAAAAATAAGCAATATAAAGATAAATACGATTCATTTTTGGCAAACACACAGTGGGAAAATATCCCTGGTCTATTCTACCTGCGTCCCCTGCTCATGAAAATCCTGGATCTGCCACTGTTCTCTTTCTAAAATAACGTTTGGCAAAAATATTACTCTAATTTACATTACATGAATGTAGAATTTATACTAGGATACTATTTATACTATTTCTCAGGAATATTTCGGAAAATCTTTAACAATGTATGTCCATTTATTCCTATGAATCCGGTAGAAAATTTCGACTATTCTTTTTTATTATTATTATCATTAATGTAACAGTAATTAGTGTCAATTTAAATATAATTTAGAAAGAGCAGAACGTAAATGTTGCGTATACTGATTCGCAGTTTATAGTATAACGTAGTTCGGTTTCCATAATTGAAATATTTTCATGTTCACACTTACTGGTATTCTACATATCCTAACTAAAGCTTTATATTACTTTAAAATCGTAATGTTTTTCACTCTATTTCAGAATATCATTTCTAATTTAAACTCCAAATTTATAACATAACAAACTATGTTAATATCATAATAATATTCTTGTTCTTGTACTGATGTCGGAAAACCTGCGTACCCATTTGAAACAAGTAAAAGGACGGCAACTTTTTAAGGTCTATCTCTTTTGAGACTCTCGATATCTCGAGACCAGACCGAGACTAACGTGTTGAGACTCAAGACGGAGACGAGACTGAGGTTTACAATCGAGACCGAGACCAAGACCGGAATTTTCAGATCGAGACGAGACCAAGACTATTCTAGAAAATTCGAGACGAGAACGAGACTGATGCCAGTCTCGTCTCGTCTCGATACCATCCCTACTGATATCTTCCTGTTCCGTCTCGTCAATATGGATCAAATACGACAATAGCGTATTAACAAAATGTAAAGCGTTCTGTTTCATGACAATTTCCATTTCGAGCCCTGGAGAAAGGTAAGTCCATTTTGATTCCGGTCATTTAGGTTTGCTTCTCCTTTTTTTTTAATGGCAATGTCGTTTCTCTCTTCAGCAGCTGAACAGTGGGCCGGAAATGGTTATTTATGGCTAAAGCGGTTCGTTCTTTATATGAGAAAAAAAAAGAGCTTCGAAGAAAAGCGAGCTGAGAAACGTCTTATTGAACTTCGATCTGTTTTTTTTTTCTAACTGTTCAGTAGTAATACATAGATAACTTTGTAATATGCGTTTGTGTGTGTGTGAATATGTGACTGGGTCAAACTCTCTGTTTTAATTAGGAAACGTATGCGCAAGTACCAACCAGACCCTTGATTACAGCTATTTAATCAAGACTAACCTGCCTTTAATATGTCATTCCTTTACTATGTCATTTTGTAAGCGTTCATGTTTTATGCTTTTATGTAATCTGTTTGCTCTTTGTTTTTATGTATACAGTTTATATATGTATCTCTTCAGCGTCAGCTGAATCTCGCCCACGTTAATAAAAAATGTTTGAAAATGTGCCTGCATGACTCCCCTTTCCTGGCTAGCAGCCTGCCACAATTAGTCATGATTCAAGTAAAATGCTTCCTCTTTCAAACATTAACATCACCACAGTCTGATTTTAGGTCAAACCAAAAATTACCTTAAATTTTACACATGTCTTTGCATTTGTGAACGAAGTGTCCTTCTCACGTAATGCAGCAACTTGTTCTGTTCAGCCCACACTCTCACTTATTGTGTTGTACGTACCTTGAGCCCACATACAGAAAGGACACCTGATAGCTAAAGCGTCAAAATCCGTTATATCCACACTCTCAGTTATAAGTAACGGTACTATGGGTACCGAGCAGTGGCCTCATTTAGGGGCGCAGGGGAACAATTACCTCCCTGAGTTTGAGAATACTTTGTATAAATGTCCTAAAACTTATTTTTTTAAAAGTTAAACCGACATAAAAACAAACTGAAAAGTAAAGAGAAGTTTATTATTTATTTCAATTTCGATTTTTGTATAAGTTCGGAACTAAATTTAAACTAAAACAACTTGTAATGCGCTGCTGAGTAACGTGAGTTAGTGAATTTTAATTGTATGTTATAGTAATTAATTTGGAGCCGACCTTATACAAAAGAAAAAAGAAAAAAAAAATATTTTAGGAAGTGTTTTTTTTTTACTTATAGTGTGTTTTTATGTCAGGCGTTTATTTTCG